>JAMJFZ010000199.1:35560000-35797500 GCA_026225945.1 Cricetomys ansorgei
TGTGATGTGTGTTTTGTGGTAAGAGTTTGTGTATATGCTCAGGAATGTGAGCATGTGTGGGAATACATGAGCCTCTACATATGGAGGTCAGAGAGCGATGTCAGGAGTCTTCTTCAATCACTTCCCACTTTTTTCTGTGACAAGATGACTCACTTAATCTGGAGCTCAATATAAATATACAGGATCACAATCTATTTATGGTCTGACATTGATAGGAATGTGTTTATGCTATACATGATGTTTATATTCCTGGGTTCATTTACTATATTTTGAAAAATTCTAGGGCCAAGGATGTGACTTAGTGACAGGTCCTTGGGTTGAGTTTCTAGCAGAGAAAAACAAAAACTCAAGTAAAGATTAAAACTCCACTTGGGCTGTGCCTCTAAACTAGCACATTGCTCTAAACTATTCCACCTTGCATTAAAGACAAAAAGTAATTTGCTCAGGAGCCTATTATGCCTAAGCTACTAAAGTTGAGAGGCTTGTGTTTACTCATAGGACATATCAGGTGTATAACAACACACACACTCACACACACACACACGAGGGCATAGGGCTGTGGCTCAGTAGTAAGGCTCTTGCCTAGCATGCACAAGGTTCTAGGTTCCAACCACAATACTTAGCTTTGGGGAAACAGGGCATGGGAAGACAAGTGATAGGAATTCCTAACAGGCCTGAAGGAAAAAGAATCTTCTAAGTCCTAAATGCAATTTGTTTCTTTAATATCACTCAGTAAATGGACCGGAGAGAGGGTTCAATGGTTAAGAGCATTCACTGCTCATTTGGAGAACTGCAATTCAGTTCCCAGCGCCCATATCCACCTGTAACTCCAGCTCCAGGAAATCTGAAACCCTCTTCTGGCCTGCATAGGCACCTGATCATATATACACAGACATAGATACACAGAGAGAGAGACAGAGAGATAATGAGTAAAGATAGATAGATAGATAGATAGATAGATAGATAGATAGATAGATGATAGATAGATAGATAGATAGATAGATAGATAGATAGATAGATAGATAGATGATAGATAGATAGATAGATGATAGATAGATAGATGATAGATAGATAGATAGATGATAGATAGATAGATAGATGATAGATGATAGATAGATAGATGATAGATAGATAGATAGATGATAGATAGATGATAGATAGATGATAGATAGATGATACTGTTTGTAGTTTCTGAGTAAAGTATTGGCTATGACTATGACTCCTGGGCATTCTCAAACATTCAAAGCTGCTCAACAGTGACTTAAAAAAAGACACAAGAATTTGAACTTTTTGTCTATGATCAGAATATGAGCTCATCATTGGTAAGATGTGAATGTGGAAAAGGTAGTGGCATTATTTTATAGTCATAAGATTTGCAATGAAAATTCACAAGACTTGTGTGCAGGGGCCTTCATAATTGATGAATGACTTCATTATTATATGTCACTGATTGCCTTTCAAAAACATTGCAACTGTGGGAAACATCCATTAGTATTTTATCAACATTCTAGGGACATATTAAAGTGAATCAGTGTTTGGGGAGCAAAAAGAAATATTGGATATGACCTCAAACATGAGGACATCAATCTATTCCTGGGGAAGAGTACAGTAAGCAAAACCATGGGTCATCTAGTTACTACCACTCACTTTGGGAAGGTTTACCAGCTGGCCACAATGATTCAACTCTATTGCGAGATGAAAGCAACAATTGGCAAACAAACAGGCTTGTACAACCTTTCATAGTACTGGATACAAACACAGAGCAATTTACAGCAAGGACTCAGATACTAGCATGCCTATGTTTGTTGCAGTGTTGTTACAATAGCCAAGAAGAGAAGCCACCCCTGTGTCTATCAGTCGATGGACAAACATATTGAGTGTGTCCGTACACTCAGATATTACTCAGCCTTAGTGAAATCCTGTCATATTGGCGAACTTTACAAACATCTGCTAATGTGATACTATTTGGAAAGAGTAAAAGAAGTCTACATGAAGGGTCACACATTATATAACAGAAATAGAAACGAATATATTCTGAAGTCACATTTGTATCCCTCAAACTGACTGCCAGACTACTATAATGGAGCCCGAGAAAATGGAATTCCCCACTAGAACTTAAAAGGAAAAGGTTGAAGCCTACTACTATCCTGGGGAGATCTTGACTCCCAGAAAGAGGGCTCACACAGTGTTGTTAACTTGTCAGACAGTCTGGCTGGAGACATTGGAGTCCAGACAATCATGGACCCAACAATGGACAGAACCATTCCTTGACCAGGGACCCCCAAGTGTGAACATACATGGCTTCCTATTTAAACTTTAATCTCACCTCAGAAGCCCCCAAAGATGACTGGAGGAGGTCATTGGATCTCTTTGGCACTCCTCCAAAAGTGGTGGCATTGAATAAACCTCCTTTTTCTAATTTTACTATTAGTTTGACTATTTCAATTGGCTTCTCAGGGATAAGAGTTTGAACCAGGCTTCTTGGGGTACAGGCTATGACCCAAATTTCAGCAACAACTATACTTCTGTGATATCACAAAGATAGATAGTAGAATAGAGGGTACCAGCCACTGTGGGAACAAGGAACGGGGGTTACTGGTGAGTAGTACAGAACTTCTGCTTGGAGAATGCAAATATTTTGGAAGCACACAGAATGGTGACCCAGCATCGTGGAAGTACCCTGTGCACTAACTGTACCATTTCAGGTGGTTAAGAGGGTAAACTTGATACTATGCATACTCTGACATAACAAAAGAAATATTTGCATTAGGGGGCTTTATTTACAAAAACATGGAGTAACCATAGTTTGCCAACCCTGGTCTAGAATTTTCCATAATACCAAAGAATTATCCCAAGCATAGGAATTACAAGGTGGCAAGTACTGGCCTCTGTTATCCTCGGTTACCAGACTATATTTCAACTTCAGGCAAACATATTTACACTGGCTTGTATGAACTGACACCTCTAGATTTGTGATTTGAACTGTACTCTGGACCTGAGCAGAGGAGATGCACTATCCAGGGCATCATGGTGACCGCTGTGTCAGAGCCTCGGTCCCCACTCACTCTGTAGCCTCAGTCCCTGTCTCAGTTTGCTTTCTATTGCTGGGATAGAAACAATGACCTCAGGCAACTTGGAGGAAAGGGTTTATTTCATGTTACAGTTTATAGTCCATCATGAAAGGAAAGTCAGGGCATGAACTCAATCCAGAACTGAAGCAGAAGCCATAGAGAAACACTAATCATTCACTTACTCCACTGGTTTGCTTAGCTACCTTTCTTATACAACAACAGACCACCTGCTCAGCAGTGGCAGTGCCCACAGTGGGCTCCCCGCATCTATCATTCATCAAGAAAACTCTCCATAAACTTGCCTGCAGGTCTATCTAATGGAACCAATGCTTCAGTTGAGGTTCCCTCTTCCAAAATGACTCTACTGTGTTTCGTGTTTAAAAAAAAAAAAAAAACAACAACAAAAAAAAAAACAACCTAATCCCTAATCGACCTAGTCATCTGTCTCAGTTGCATCAGATGAGTCATCATTGCTGGCTATACAATGCTTTGCACCAGAGAAGTGGGTGGCTTACAGAGGAGACCATGTGTAGGCATTATGTCATCTCATCAATGGCTGCCACCATCCTTAGACACAACCTCATGCAGGGGAATAAATAAATATCCTATAGAAATGTGTGAAGTGTGAGCTCATCATTCAACATTTAAGAACCTGCACACCTGTTCGGGTCCATTAGCTAGCTAAGAAAAACAAACCTTGGTCTTGTTTCAGATGACTTTCATTGTCTTGGTTTCAGCAGATGCACTGTAAAAGTAACTGTGATGTGCTAGTTCCTGCAGCCCCGCCCCAGCCCAGGTAGGAAGGGGTTAGGCGGCCAAAGAATGCAGACACACATAGTGTCTGCAGAAATCGTGTTCAAGAAAGATCAAATGTCATGTTTTCTGTCAACACTGATAACTGCTTTGAGATGTTCCATCCAAGCAACCTTGAACACAGCCTCCAGGGTTCCCCAATTGCCTTTGACAAGTACCATTTGGGCCTGAGTGATGTTGGAAATGAAGTAAAATAGTGGGAGGCTAAGAAACAGAACATGATGAAAGAATTTTTTTTGGTCTTCTGAGAACTTACTGTAAGTTACACATTCATAAGTAATGCCCCACTTCCTGCTGGGGCCAGGCTCCATGTGATCTGGAGTTCTACTTTTGTTTGACAGTTTTCATGTCTCTTAAAAGGGAGTCAGCTCTTTCTTCCCCTTTCACAAAGCAAAAGATGTACGTGAACAAAGGAAGGGCCACCAAGCCCTGCTCTCTGTCATTCTGCACCATGAGCTAATAGACAAAAACAATACCGTGAAGTTGGCCGGCCAGCATGCCGCAGCTGCTGCTGGCTCCCCTTGCCAGAGTGTGTGAGCCATGGGCATGTCAGAACCCGCAGAGGGAACCAAAGCCAGAGAAGAAGGTCCAGCAGTGTTCGTGGCGAGCTCGGCTGGTTCCTCTGCTCATAGCTCTCAAGTCTTCCTTCCCTTCCTCTTTTCCTCCCTCCCTCCCTCCCTCTCAGAAGCCAGGGTACTTAAGACAGAACAAAGACAAAGGCAGCCCCACCCTGAACATTCCCACCATCTTCCCTGACCCTCACTCCTAAAGACTCCATTGAAACTTGACCACAAGCCAAGTGCTGAGGGGCATCAGAGGGAAGCCATGGAAAAGGCTGAGTCACCATGTTGTCTCCTTCCAGCCAGAGGCTTTGGGTAAAGAAGGGCCTTCCCTGTGGGGTGGTGGAGGTGCCTCTGCTGTCTCAGTCTGAGGATGAGGAGATTCCCAGACAGCAGTCATCCAGGGACCACATTGGTGCTTTGCAGTGACACCATTCCAGAATTACTAAGCAAACACCACAATCCAGTCTGCAAGTACCTGGAGCCATCCACCACCACCACGTGTCTACAGCAGCCCCAAGACCTCAGAGCCTCAGTGCTGCCCAGCGGCTCAGAAGCTCAGTGAACGTGAAACTCCAAAGGTTGTGTAAGGCAGTGTGGGGACCTTCAGCCCAAGTGCCCAGGGGCCCTGAGCACACAACAGGGTGATGGTCCAGGGGCCTCACCCTGTACTATCAGTCGTATTTGGGATCAGTCACACCCCTAAGAGAGAAAACTACAATCACCATTCAGAGTCTTCTAAGTAGAGCCTCTAAAGTCCCGCCCTGTGAGAGGCCTGAGCCCTGCTGGTGCTGTGTGTTAAGGACAGATGTTCCCTCAGGATGAATACATTACTGATGGTCACATGAACCAGCCCAGAAGGCAGTATAGCCATTTCTCAGCACTCATGGGATGCCCTTGCAGATACCAAGCCCCTCACATAAAACAGCATACAGTTTGCAAACCGCCCACACATACGTGTATTTTAAATCATCTTTACTATTTAAATGTTAATCCCAAGCAAACACTGTATACATGGGTATACTATTGACCTAGTTCTCCTTCATTGTTGACTTGATACAGTTTAGAGTCATCTGAGAGGAAAGCATGGATTGAGGCACTAGATCAGTCCGACCTGTGGGCATGTCTGTGCAGATTGTCATGATTGTTAATTGGTGCAAGAAGGCCAACATGGGCCATACCAGCCCTCGGCAGATAGTTCTGAGTTGTACACGAAAGTTAGCAAAGCATGAGCCAGAGAGTGAGCCGTCAAGCAGGGTTCCTCCCTGGTTCCTGTCATACTTCCTTGGCTGTGAGTGAGGAGGTAACACTTTGTGGACTAGAAAACAATTTCCTGCCCTGGCATCCCTCAGTGATAGGCTGTGATCTGAAAAGTTTGAGATGAAGTAAACCCTTGCCTCCCGTAAGTTGCCTCTGGTCAGTGAGTTTTTAATCACAGCTACAGAAAACAAACCGGAACATTTTCGATGCCAGGTTGATTGAACCTCAGATGTAGAACCCATCGATCCAAAGGGCACTGCATCCAATACAAAAGCAAAAGGACTACAGCCCTGGAGCCAGCCATACCCCTGCAGCACAGACAGTTTGCCTTTCCTGTGCATGGCAGATCGTACTGATGGAGATTTTGTCTCAGTAGGCTCAGAGGAGCCAACAGCTATCTGCATCTCTAACAGCCTGCTGTGGCTTCTATCTGCAGAACATCATTTGCAGAATGGGGCTGTAAAGCAAACAGCACCAATAAAAGACACTCACTTCACTTCTCAAGAACATTTTCGACAATAGGGTCTGCTACTACAGAAGCCTGCTGTAGTACACTCCAAGAAAGGACACAGAGCCAGCAGAGTCCACTGCCTGTGAGATAGCCTTCTTCACACAGAGAGCCTCATCTCTTGGAAACTACCCATCAGTTGCATGCAGGTGAGCCAAGGCTCCAAACCCATGCTACACAATGCTTAAAAGAAAGCAATCAAAATCACTTCTTTCACCAATCTAAATGCTATTAAAGCAATAGCTGAATCCCAAACATAATCAGATAACAGGTAATGTACACGTTTGTAGTTGGAATTTTTTTTTAAGTGTAATTTCAATGTTGTGATAAGGGCCTCGTCCAGATCAATGTGCTGAAAACAAACCACACCAAAAGTCCAAGGAATCAGCAGGAGTCAGGGAGGGGAGAGGACCAAGAAGGGGAAACTATGACAGAAGCTCCCTGGTCTGCAGAGTAAATCCAAAATAAAGAAAGCTCAGCAGACCAAGGGTTTTCCTCGAAGAAGGCTGAAGTCGGTATGGCGGGACTGAGTCAGCCCACAGTGTGGTTTGTAGTCTGTCAGTTGCCTGTGGACAACACAAGAGCATGTTGAAGCGCAGTCCTCAGATCTAGCGGCACTCACTAAGGTTGGGCCATCTGCCGGCAGAAACAGATTCTTTCCAGCTCTCCACAAAACGCACCCTCTATTTACATCTACCAGATGAGACACTCTGAGACCCTGAGGATTTTGTGTGGGTGGTCCATTTAGCTATGTAAAGGGGGCTTTTGTCTTTGCTTGCCATTCAGGAAGCATCTAAGTTCTCAGTTAAGACTAAGGTAGAGCATATACCGCCGATCTAAGAGATTCTTTCCTTCTCAGTGATGAAATCGTCTTGAATTACAGTTCTCTCTACTGTCTGTAGAGAAACACGGATGGCCCCTCCTCCTCCCTCCACTCAGCCACCCCTGCCCCACTGGTCAGGCTTCTTCCCTCATCGTCATCTTGAACTGCCCTTCATCTCTGTTCAATGCTAGCTGCTCGAATAGATAACTGGTTCCCAAAAGGAGTATTAACTTCTGACTTCTGTCCCAAAAGCAAAATAAAATTGTTTCTGCCTTATTGGGATCCTGCTAGTACGGAGCGCGCGAGGAGGGTCGCTCTCCTTTGCTAGATTTGATGGACCCCTGAAGCCCAAATCAGCATCCTCAGGGCAGCAGTCCTCTGGCACCACCTAATGTACGAAGATGGAAATGACGCGACTCTACAAAGTCCCTAGAGCATTCAAAGGTCCACCTGAAACTCTTCAGGCATCGACCTGTTTTTAAGAGATGCTTGTGAGAAAATATGAACCATATTACTTGTCAAGCACTGGGAGCTTATATTTAACTGTGTTTTTTGAACCAAACAATAACTCATTTGACCCTTGGATGCCTCTTAACACCAAATGCTACTAGTTAAAAGATTGTTTATGTAGCAATAACCACTCTCCCTTCTCCCTTCCAAAACTACCATAATTGAAGGTCTTTGAAACCAGAACGTTCCCATTGGGAACAGCTATAATAGCAGCTTGCTCCTGTATCCCAGAAGCTCAGAGAGGAAACTGCAAGCATCTGGGCCCCCCCGCCCCCCCAGCTTTAACGACCCCAACTTTCTGGCACACTCCAGGGCAATTAACTCAGACCAGCTCAGGACTGATCTACATCTTCAGGATTTCCTGTGTGAATCCAATGCACAGCTAGGGCCTGGGAGTCAAAATAATAAAACAGGTCTCAGAGACTGACCAAGATGTCTTTCCAGCCTTACATCCCTATTAGGGTGACCTGCATCTGCAGCCGCATTCTGAACTCCCTTTGATCTTAAAGCAGTTTAGAGCCTCCCCACTGTAGGAGTGAAGATGGACTAAATTATCTGCTGTCCCAGTAATTACAAAGTAGGTTCCGTGTGGCCAATTATATTGCAAACAACACACACACACACACACTCACACTCACACACACAGTGGTAGTAACTGTCCTGTATCCTAGGCTACCTATCTCTGAAGCCAGAAACAGGCCTCACTGACAAAGCAGACTTGAACTCACAGTGGACACTTCTGAGTTTTGATCTCAAGGTATGATATGAACCAGGTCACTTGCCTCTTGATGCCAGGCTTCTATCCTAACAGAAGATGCAATTGGTATCTCATAAAACTATTGTGAAAAATGAGAAAAATGGACATACACTAACATGCTGACTGACAGTCCCTTCTCTTCCTGGGTTCTGATCCTAAATGGATTCTGTTCCTAAATGTGTGGCATCCCAGAGAGTGGATCCTCAAACTCTTGGGGCTCTCAACACAAAATGGGGACTCTGAAAGATAATCCCAAGGTCCTATTTGGCCCCAATCCTCTGATGCTAAATACATTGAGAAGACATGCCTTGGATCACCCTCAAGTCAAACTGGGCACAGATCTGAAGTCGTTTGCTTAATATCACTTCTCAATAGTTCGGAAAAGGGCTCACTAACACCCAGGTCTCCTCCTTCAGAATTCTACATCAGTGGTCTTCCAACTTAGCATGAACAGAAATCACCTGGGAGCTTCTTTGCACTCTGCATTCCTGGACCAGAGATTGACTCAAGATGACAGGGTCTGGTGAGGCCATGGCCACTCCATGTCTCCATGAAGCCTTCCAGGGAGTCTCTCAAACCCAGCCTGCACTGCTCTGCACTTATCTGCACATTCCCTGGACATATAGCTCCTCACTTCTGAGCCTGTGTCCTCCTCTATAAAATGTAGCTGGCTAGGGGCAGCAGATGGCCATGGGTGTCGTGAGGAGGCTGTGAGGGACAGGGATTGGCATGCTGGGTGGTCTGCTGACATGGCTATGTGAGAACATTGCAGCTCTGTATATGTGGGGTGTCAGGGGGTGGTGCTGCCAAGCACTAAGGAACACCCAGCAGCCATGCACGTGGTATGTGACTGTAATCTCAGCACTCCAGAGGGTGAGGCAAGAGTTCAAGGCACACCTGGAAGACATAGGCAGACCTTGTCACAGAAGAAAAGGGGAGCTGGCCAAGTGGTGAAAGGCTTGCCAAGAAAGTATGATGAACAGAGCAGGGATCCACAGAATCCATATGAACACCAAGTGGACACAGCAGCCTGCCTATGACTCCAGGATGGAGCTAGAAAAAAATCATCCTGAGCCAGGTAACCCAGTCTCAGGAAGACAAACATGGTATTAACTCACTTACATGTGGATACTAACTGCTAAGCAAGGAGAACGGTATTAGTATCCACAGCCATAAGGATGATCAGAAGGCCTAGTGTAGTGAAAATTCACAGGAATCTATGAGGAAGACCTAGCAAGATTCCCTAGTAATAGCTGATAGGAAGCCTGAACAGATCATCTCCTGTGACCAGGCAAGGCTTCCAGTGCTGACAATGGGACACCATTCCAGCCATAAAACCTCTGACTTATGGTCTATCCACTCTGCAAGATCCTCACTGACAGATAGAAAGAAGAACTCCATTCCAAAGGAGGAAGCCCCTGCTTGAAACTGCAGGACAGGCCACAGACTAGAGACTGGAAAACTAGAGACAATTTCTAATGATGTCATGCTCTGCTCATATATGGGTACCTAACCCAGTCTTTACCAGAGAGACCCCCACCAGATGTTGATAGGAGCAAATTGAAAGGCCTAGAGCCAAACATCTTGCAGAGACTGGGGAACCTCATGGAAAAGGGAGAAGAGGGATGGCAGAGACCAGAGGGGTTGAGGACACCAGGAGAACAAGCCCCACCTTGTCAACTAACTAGCATTTTTAGGGGCCTACAGAGACTGAAGCCACAGACACAGAACCTGAAGGGTCCCCTAAATACATATTATGGGTGTCTGGATTGGTGTTCTTGAAAAACTCCTATAGGCTGGGGCGGCATGTCTCTGACCATTTTACCCACCCTTGATGTAGGGATTGGTTTCTGGCTTGTTCCATCCTGCTATGCCATGCCCTGATTGTGCTATAACCCTGGGGGTATGGTTTTTTTCCAGAGAGAAGGGGTAATATTTGTGGATGGTATGGGGGTGGTAGATCTGGGAGAGGTGGAGGAGCTGGAAGTGGAGAGAGGGGAGGGGGGGTCAGGATTCTATAAGTTGTGTTGCTAAGGCCTATGAGTATCCCTGATGCTAAATAATCTGCCTAACAGAGATCCTGATTCTTTAGCTAGGAAAATATTAGTCCATCAGCTATGTTGCTCCCCTTCCTTGCTAAATTTTCATCTTTAATGAGAATGTCTACATGGCCTACCTTACCTGGTAGTTGTTGGCTGGGAAAGGAATGCAGCCACTTCTCCTGAAAAACCTTGCAGGCCATTTTTTTTCCCTAAGCCCTGGTATACTGCAGGTATGTTAATGCTCCAGGAAGAGATAGCTTTTAAAATCAGCATACCAAAAAATGAATCGGCACCAGAAGAGCTGAATTCAGCCAGCAAGAACCTCCAAGCCATTGGTGGCTCAGATGTTCTTTTCAAATGCTCTTTGTAATCACCTCAGGTTTTGCAAGCTTGCAGGCCACCAGGAGGAATGATGCAGGGTCCATCCTGGATGGCATCTGCATACTAGGAAGGCCCCTGCTGAGGCC
The DNA here is from genome assembly GCA_026225945.1 of Cricetomys ansorgei. NCBI lineage: Eukaryota > Metazoa > Chordata > Mammalia > Rodentia > Nesomyidae > Cricetomys > Cricetomys ansorgei. The sequence goes on from JAMJFZ010000199.1 coordinate 35,570,812, forward strand.
CTTAAAGGGACTCTTAAAGTTCTCAGAGAGCAGCAACTCCCTCTCTCTCTCTCTCTCTCAGTGCAGCTCCATTTTCTAGCAGTGTGCTTTGTTTTCTCCTACCCCTTTCTCCTCTTGACATGTACACTTAAATTTTATTAAAACCGCTTCTGCATTTTTATTTTTAAAGTGCAATTGTGCATGTCATTTCTTAAAGCGCGGAAGCATGCCATGTCTGAGTCCCATAAAGAATGAACTACTGTGTTCATTTGCCATGAAGAACAAACTGTCTTGTTCATTTGCCTTAATTCTCCTTTTTGCCCATATTCCCCTCCTGAGTGGAGTCCCACGAACCCATGTGCAAAAAATGCTGTTCCCTCTACGTTGTATGAAAGAAGAAAAAGTTTTTTAAAATTTCAAGTTAAAGACAAAAAAAGATTTAGAATGCATTGCTCCAGTCTCTTCTGGCTTTCAGAGTTTCCATTGAAAAACCAGATGTAATTCTCATAGATTTTCCTGTCTGTGTGACTTGCGTTTTCTCTCTTGCAACTTTCAATATACTTTCTTTGTTATGTATATTTAGTGGCTTGATATGCCCTGAAGATTTTCTTTTCTGGTCTTGTCTATTTGATATTCTCTGTCCTTCTGTTTTTTGTATGGGTATATCTTTCCTTAGTGTGGGGTAGTTTTATGCTAGGACCCTGTTAAAGATCTTGTCTATGCTGATGGCATGGTATTAGTTTCCCTCATCTATGCCAATAATTGAAGATTTGGGGTTTTTTTTTATGGTGTTCCACGTGTGTTGTGTCTTCTTTCACTGTGTGTGTGTGTGTGTGTGTGTGTGTGTGTGCGTGTTTTAAGTTTTTATGTGCCTCTGAGTTCCTGCCTTAACGTCTCTTCATGCTGGACTGCAACTCTAAGATGAATTCCAGCTTTTAATCTCCAAGTTGTTTTTGTCATGGTGACTTATCACAGAAATAGAAATCTAGTAAGACAAATCTGAAATTACAGAGACTGTTCTATTATTTGAATGTGTGCATGATGTTTAATATTCAAATTCATGAATACTATAAAATAAAGTAAAATTTCTTAGTGTCATCAGATAAGCTATAGAAACTTAAAACTTATTCTAACTCTTACAGATTATGTGTGAAAGATACTTGATAGGTTCTTTAAGAAATTTAGAGTTCCATAACTTTATATGATTATAGGTGCATAGATTAAATTTTTATAAAATATGCTTAAGAAAGGCTGAATCATTTTCTCTGGAATATGATGTCACATGAACTTCATTGTCTTAATGAGAATCTATCAATTAAATCCAATTACTACCATTGTTTTATGGAAAAGACCAAAGTGATTTCAGCCAATAATGTGGGGGAAAAATATGATTTTCTTTAAATAGCCTATTTAAATGTGTCATATGATTTTTTCTTCAATATTGTAATGTGCATGTTTGTTAACCTTAATAAATTAGAATTTGAGGAGTGTTGTATTGCTTGTTCTTAAGAATAATTCACTCTTCATCATTTGTAAATACTGTATTTAAGGGATTTACTACTTCAGATTTGTAAGGGGAAATACAATTCTTAGATGCACTAGTGAGAATGTCTCACTAGATGCACTAGTGAGACTTACTTTGAATTTGTTATATGTATTTGTAACAAATATTTTGTGATTTGAGCTCTTTTATGTTTATTGTGCCCATATCTTCAAGATCCTCTGTACCTGTAAATCACCCAATACCCAGAATTCTACAGAATTTTGAGTTTTTTTTTTTTTGTATAATACAGAAGAAATTAGCACATCATCTTTGTATAAGTTTTGCCTTGTTGACCCATATGAAATAATTAGAGGATTCCCCCAAACTTTTGTCTGGTTAAATCCTTTATTACTATGTTTACAATGCATTCAAATAGTGTCTAACTCTGAAGAAATTTATGAGTGTTAGTGATATTATGCTCAGTTTTGGTTAACAATTTCACACATAACAAATAAGAGCCTTCCATAATAATAAAGGTCTCTTTTCTTATTCTTGTAGTTGATCTTATATTGCATCTCATGGGTACCTCCTGAATAAACTTTGGACTGGATCTTGGCATAGTGATCTTTGACCAATGGGACATTGATGAACATCAATCTGGCTTCTGGAAATTCTTCTTCTACCACGTGAAGAAGGCTAGACTAACTTGTCATAAACAGGAGACCAAATCACCAGTCAGTTCAAATAAGACATGTAAGTGAACCCCAACTGAACTTCTAGATGAATGAACTCCCACGAGTTACACAGCTAAGAGCGAACAAAATGCCCAGCTGAGCATCCTACAAAGAACTAATGTATGGCATGAAAAAGTGAGTAAGACATTAAATTACGGAATATTTATTATTACAATAAAGAATATGTACAATACAACTTAAGCAGATACATTTAGTTCATGTAATATACTACATAGAATTCAAATAATATAAGAAAAACATCCTATTTGGAGATAGGTTTCCTCGATTATGAATAGAAGGAAGAAGGCATCAGCTCAGATGCTTCTCTTAGTTTGTGCTTGCTGTTTTGATTCTTTTGTTGAAAGATTTGCTTATTTCTGTGCAGACAGGATTTAAAGCAAGTTTTAACAAATCTTGACAGCATTTTGAGATAGTTGTCAGAAGAATACTATAATGATTAACAAAGAAAGAAGTAAACTGTGGATAGGGGTATTCTAGTCTCTAATAAGTGAACAAACGTCATGGCCAGCAGGCTAAGCGGGTTGATCCAGATGGCGCGTCAGACACTAGGCTGCAGTTGTCCCTTTGCAGAACACTGACGCATTTAATTGTCTTGAGTCAAAAGGTTGTTCCATATTCACTGTTGAATGAAAGTAAAATGTTACTTTGGTACAAATATCCTCTCAGACACTAGACTCACCTTAGTTCCTACTGAAATAGATTCTAAAGATTTTCTTCGATAATTAGCAGATAACATCAAGTGAAGAAATGTCAGGAATACAAAGATGGAGGGACTAAAGATATATGAATTCAAGTACTGAGTTTCATCTCCATTCTATACAGTGAATTATGAGCTGGCAGTTAGCTGTAAACATCTGGGCTTGCACGGTGCTAACTGCAGACTCAAGGAAAAGCTTACTCCTCTTAATGTATTACTTCAGAATTTCATTGTGATATATATATATATATATATATATATAATTTTATATATCTTATTTAAACCATTTTGTATGACTAATTATTTTATATCTCATCTGTATTTGAGATGAAACATGTAGGATAACAGATATTTTTAAGGAAACAACACAGATAATAATAGTGGCACAAGGCTTTGCTCTTTAGAATGTTTGATGTCTTAAGTAATTTTTTTCTCAAAGATCCTAGCTCTTTCCCTCATTTCAAAGAACTCTGACATCTTGTATAGTCCAATGGACCACGAGGAGGTGAAAAGACAGATAGGACATGAACTTGTGGGTGATGGGCACCTCACACAGTTTCCAACTGGGTGTATTGACCATGCACATGCATAGATTCCACTTAACGGTTCTGATTTTAAAAGTTGCCAAATCTAGTCATAAAAGAGTATGTGCTGATCCTCCTATAATGAGATTAGCCACCATCTGAACTTACGAATGCCCTATTATGCTGCTTTGCATTCTGAGAGTGTGGGAAGCTTTCTCTCACCTGTGAGCCGAGCCTGGTAAGAAGGAGCAGATGGACTTTTGAACGCCGCATCATCGCTCTCGGGATGTGCCCTTTCTGTAGCACTACTGCCCCCATCACCCTGGGCAGCAGTGCTCACACCAAAATCAACAAAATTGTTGAAGGTATTGAAGGTATCCAAAATCCTTTCACTGTTATTACATGTCACCAAGCTTTTGCCCAGAATTGCATTGGTATCGTCTGCAAATATTTTCAAGTAGTTCTCAGTGAGATACTGTACGAGAAAAATCTGTAACGACAGAGGGCAAACATGTCGCGTTGTCATTTGACATAAATCACACCGGATCTGGAGCTGAGAAAATGTAAAATCAGAATCCTGAGGAGAGACTCCATTCTATAGAATATATGAGGCACTTTGATATCTAACTGATATCTACAAAAACACATGGGACACAAATCCAAAGAGATCTCAAAACAGTTCAATCAAACGCAAATAGGATACTGGTCAAAATAAGCAATGTGGTCAGTAATCTTCACTGCATTCTTGATTGGATTTGGAATTACCTGGAAAATCATATTCACTTATGTGTAGGATGATGTTTCTCGAAAGATTACCTCAGGGCAGAGGACCTATCCTGAGTGTGGAAGTGCAATCCTTTGACTGTGAAGTTTGGTTGGATACAAAGGTGATAAATGAGGTAGCCAGGTGACACCCCCATTTTCATGGTTCTTTGATCCTTGTATGCATGTGTTATTACTCCACTTCACACTCCCGACACTGCTGTACTCACAATGGGCTGTATAGTCTCAAACCATGAGTTAGCATAAACTCTTCCTTCACATTGCCTGTGTCAGCTATTTTATCGACACAAGAAACAGGAGGACAAATATAGATACAGACAACACTTGAGGCGAAGATATTCAGATTTACATTCAGATTTACAAACCACCAAATAGCCAAAACTGCCAAAGTTGAGTTTCTCCATGAAGTATCTAACACCTGGGAAGCTAAGACTCTCTCTGGATCTTCTGTACAGGAAGAAGCGATCTGGAGAGTCAACGGCAGGCCCTTCATACACCGAGGTGCCTCAGGCTTCCTGTTGAGTGTGGCTTGTATTAACTTATTGGAAAGAAGATAATTGCTGAGCTGAAACCCCTTTCCCCTTGTCACTCGACCTTCCCAACTTCACAGATGATCCTTCCCCTCCAAAATAAAGTGACTAGTGTATAAAGGCTGTACTCGTAGTTGTTCTGGATTCCAGAGTCACAGGCTACTCTATGGGGCCTAAAACAAGCGCCTCCTCACCTTTTTGGAGATATCGTTTGCTGATCCTGAGTTGCAGGAGCCAGGCAGCCACATGATACTTGGAGCAATACAAACGGATAAGTTATAAGCTGTCATATGGTTAATTGAAGACTTGCTGTCAATCTTGTTTAAGACTCGGAAAAGGTGTCTCAAGAGAATGAAGTTTGGTTTTGGCAGCTGCTTTAAAACACTAGACACAGAGACAAATTCTTTTAAGCTGGGAAATTTTACTTACGAAATTTTAAATATGTAAGAATCAGAGCAGTTATTTTTGAATGAATTGTTCCTTAGGTATATCAAGATCATAATAGCATGCCTAAAACTATTGTTTTAAATGTTTCCCTAAAGCCATACAATATATTATACCTTGAGAATATTAACCATTTAATTTAATACAGCACATTCATACTATGCTGACATTCTGAAATGTGTTCAATTAAAACACAATGATAAATAATAAATCAATCTTAAAAGATCCCCCTTATTTTTACAATAGCTATGCTGTCTAGTTTTAGAGCCCAAGTCTTATCTGGTATGTTTTAGCTCATACCAAGAATTCATGTACACAGAAATGTTTCATAGAATTTATTCCCTAACTAGATTGATTTCTCTATTTGTTAACAATTTGAAATTGTTAAAACCATACTGCTGATTGACTGGTTGGCCAATGTTTCCCCTGGCAGTAGATTTAATCTCCTAACACTGTCATGTATCCAGAGATTGTATAACAATAACACACACAAGCCTTTTCTATTGTTTTATTTTCTGAGACAATATCTCCAAAGCTATCCTAAAATGACTAAGTGGCCCATTCTGACTTCTAACTCAGGGTAAATACTCAGGCCTCAGTCTGAGAGGTACTGAATTGCAGATTTGGACCATGCTGCAGGGCTTAGACACAGTTCTCTCTTAAAAACACTCTCCATGTGTGGAAGCAGGTAAAACCTTTTAATGATTTTAGCCCTAAGAATACACAGTGTGAAACTTAGCTCCCCACATCGTCTGTGCATCATTACCTCTGGACGGCAGAAATCCTTTTCTCCTCATTTTTTTGATCAATGGCATCAAAACATTTCTCATAGATGTTCCATGTGAGCACACCGCCTTGGATATTACGAAGGAAGTCCTTACACAGATTTTAATTGAAAAAAAGTATTATATACAGAGAAAATACAGACTTCAGAATTACAGAGAAAACTTTCAACTGAAGAATTCCACTTAGCCCCTGATCCTTCCACTGCTCCCTCACATGGGCCTCCACAGACACGTGTCTGAACTCTACTGACTGGCACAGTCAGAAGACAGGGTTGGATTTACTGCACTGGAACTAGAAACTTAAGAACAGTGTTTGGGGAGAGTTGGGGATGAAGATGAATCTCTTATCAAGACAAACTCCCTCTAGTGTATATTTGAGAAAAATAATACAAACTGAGCAGGATGGCATGTCATCTGAACTTCTTTTATTTATTTTTTCTTGTAAATTTCTATTCCTTTTGGTTGCAGCTTTTAATTCCCAGCAAGAACATTTTTAAATCAAGTGATCTAAATGCGTGGACCCATGCTCCCTTGAGCGTGCACTGAATGAGAACTGAACTCTCCTGTGCTATGTGTGTTCTCCAGGAGCAGGTGCCCATACAACTTTATGCTTTACTTCTTTGTGTAAAATTCAGCTCTTTTAATGTGTAAGCGATATTGTGTCAAATACAGAGCCAAATGCCAACGTGTAACGACATGTTTCTCAGTTCAACACACACCAAACAACAAAAAGTAAGTTAAAAAAAATGTAGAACTATGCAAAAGTTAGACCTGTGAACTTCAGGTATAAAACTTTAAAATGCTGACTTCTTAAAAGGTAACGGGTATGTGTGTCCCTTTGTAAAGGTGATGATGAAATCTTAAATTCACCAAACTGTGCTTACAATCAGTGTGATCTGCATCTGAAGACCCAGAAGAGTCTGGGAGGCAGAGTAGGATCAGCTCAGGTTAGAAGCCATCCTGAGCTACACAGAAAAAAAAATGAGAGCGAGCTGTTAATCTCAATTTATTTCTTCATATCAAGATGTCATGGGATTGTTTTTTTGTCTTCCAAACATATACCTTGTTTCTACATTTCTTTGTAAAGTGCCCTAAACTGATTAATATTAATTAATGTAAAAATGCCACCAGTTATTTATTGTGACTATAATTTAGTAATTTCCCACTCTTCCTAATTATTTTGTTTGTTAGGAAAAACTGGATAACAATATTCCTCTTACACCATTAATATAATTTGAGGACACAACACCCATCTTGGAATTTGGGGTTGTTCAGTTTTTTTCCTGCGGAGTGGTCCAGTGGTTGGAGACAGAGAATCCTCCAGCCACTGCTGCCCATCAGAGGCATCAGTTGTAACTTTGTGTCCTGTAACTTAAGTACCTTCAGAGCACAGGTCTCCACTGTGGATTCATGCAAAGGCTCAACAAAGGCTCAACAGTCTACTGGAGAGGAAAGAGAACTTAGAGCTAGACCAGAGAACAATATGCCGAGGGAACTCATTGGTGAGATAACTTGTAAAGTGCTCAGTGGCAAGCACAGTGTGCTGTTGACAGCAAGTGCATCTGGGAGTCAGGCTCATTCTTTAGTATTTGACATCGTAATATGAAGACCTTGTCCAGAATCGTGATGATAGGCAACCGAGGTTTTGTTAGAAAATCATTTTTATGCGTGTTCCTCACAGCGAGCAGTAGCCAACTTCTTTTGATAGGGTCACTTGGCTCTTCCTGAACTCTACTGTACATCATGTGGCCAAACAATGTGTCACAGAGATTCTTAATTTTGGAGACCTCATTGCAGTCATTAGCATATTGTCACATATTTTGGAGCTGTTAATACTATCAATATGGATTCTTTCTCTGATCTAATATTCACCCCTTCTATTCTTATAAAGAAAATATGTGTTTTTCCCTCATAATTTAAAAATCATAGCTTTTGCAAAAAAATTATTGAGACTAGAAAACATAATTTGGCTATTTGGCACATGATTGAAGCCAACTTAGAAGAAGAGCATTAGAGGCTGAATTCTTCTTCCCAAGTGACAAAACTCTGTGTGTGTGTGTGTGTGTGTGTGTGTGTGTGTGTGCCCAGCATGACAAATGTTAACAAAAGACTCCAAAGATGGTAATGGAGAAATTTCTAAGTTTAAATCTTATAGTTTTGGAAGACAGTACTGAATTCACAAGCAGGATGCTTGGTTTGTTAAGTGTTCTGCAGGACAAGTTTATACTTTGAGTAGTTTATTAATACTTTTGATATTATTATGCCTAGATGTTTTTCAGGGATGATATAAGGGGGCGGGGTGAGATTACAAAGCAAATGAGAACTAATATGTACAGCTTTTAAGCTCAAAGATAAATTGTCTAAATTTGACTTATGACCAATACTTCAGATGTTCAGATGTTTTATCTACACACGCTTGGTCCCCAGTTGATGACAAAGTTTGTGAAGCTGTTCATCCTTGCTGAAGGAACAGTGTCAATGGAGACATGCTTGGGGATGTCTTAAGCACACTTGACTTCCGATGTCCTCCCTCTGCTTGTGTTTGCAATTGAAGACATGACCCTATTCTCAGCTATGCGTCCCTGCCACGAAGGACTATTATCCCAGCGGAACTGTAAGCCAAAAGAAATACTTTCTTCCAGAGTTGACTTCATCACGGTGTTTTATCAGAGCAACAGAAGGTATCTAATAGGTCATAATGAAGGAAATGGCTCATGATACTAGAACTTTCCTAACCTTGAAGACAGATGCCACGACATGCACCGATTCCTTGCATAAGTCCACTTTTTCTCCGGAATCAAGTTTCTCTTTTAAGGCCTGACATGATGTCACATTGGCTGACTTCCTGAAGATCCCTTTCGTGTCTTGGCCTTTATCATTAATTACAGACAGCATATCCTGTGTGGGAGAAAAACAAGCACTCATCACGCAGATCTACACTTGTACATGTCTTGTGCGTGTTGTCACAACTTTTGAGAATCCAAACTTGCAACTGTTTTCTGTGTAGAAAGCATCCTTTTGTCGTAGTCAGCTACTTCCTTTGTCTCTTACAGATTTTCTGTTGCCTTGAAGGTTAAACATTCTTGAAGATTGTAACCTCCAACCTTATTTGCCCTGGATTCCCCATGTAGTCAACTTTTACAAACTAAGCTAATACAGAGCATTAATCTGCCCCTGACCCAAGAGGAATGTGTGTATATAGGAAGGTAATAAACGCTTAATCCAGAAAACATACTGAAAGCAACCATAACAAACAAATATCCACAATGAATGCGGGGAGCAGCATATGGCTATGGCTTGATAGTACTTGTTTGTTTATATTCTGGTTCAGAGAGGTCAGGGTCAGTAAAGTTCTTAAAGATTTCCATAAAGTATTCTTCGTTCTTTCCACATGTGATGCCTTTCTGATTGGTTCAAAAAGCAGCAAAGGCTTTTGCTAGGGACACAGCCACAGGGACAGACAAGGCAAGAGAGTATTCAGCAGACACAGATTCAGACTCAAACAACAGACATGCAAGAGGCAGTCAGGAGACACAAGCAGCAAAGTGGAGCACGCAAATCTGGGTTCACTTTTTTTTCTTCGTTTTTTGAGACAGGGTTTCTCTATTGTAATTCTGGCTGCCCAGGTGTTCACTCTGTAGACCAGGCTAGTCTCAGACTCAGAGCAATCTGCCCGCCTCTGCTTCACAAGTGCTGGGATTAAAGGTGTGTGCCACTACCGCCTGGCATCTAGGTTCGCTCTTGTTAAACTATATCACAGGGAGAAGTAATTTGATTCCCTTCCCTTATGTGATACCAACACATTTTGGGTTCTCTGAGGTTATCACTAATGTGTTAGACTTGATGTATCTTCTCGTCAAACTACTCTAACTTTTTATGCTGAAAATGGAAGTGTGTTTAAATCAAAGTTTTATCTTCAGTGAGCTGATGACCTTAAATCAGACTTTGCTGCCTCTAGGCTTCTGGGAAGATTCCTCGGTTTTTCTGTTTCAGATACATGCCCTTCCCCCACCTGTCTTTCTCAAATCTTTTTGGTTTCTCCCCTTTAACTAAATCCTTACCCATACTTTCCATGTGTCTGTACTCCTTTTAAAATGAGGCTTAAATATATACTATTGATGACACACTTCTTTTGAATTAGTCTTTGCTTTCCTTATACTTTCTTTTCATAGCTTTCGGTGCTGAAAGATGCTGTCAGTGTCACAAACCCACAGGACCTGCAGTCTATCCTGCACTGATTCACTCTGTAACCTTGGGTACTACACAAAACCATACTGATGTTTTTTCTTAATTTTCAGATTTAGGATTATGACAACTGCAGCCACTACTAAATTTTATAAAACATTGAAGGCATACTATAGTACAGTCTTGTACCTAATGTGATAAACTTGTTCCCATACACCACACACCTCCCTACATGGAGCATGGTGTTTAGAGGGGTGTTAGACGTTCGATAAATATTTCCAATGGTAATTTAGTAACTTATTAGAAATGTAACAGGCCAAAACCTAGGACATATTTTTGATATATTTTGTTAGGATTAAAGGATTAATACCACATAAAAATATTTCATGTTGAATCACTTGAAATGAAGGTCAAAGCGTGTCAAATTTATTTCACATTATAAGAATGAGTGGTCTCAAACGCAGTCACTGAATGACCATGGAAGGAGAGCTGAGACTAGGTGGAGTGCAAGGAAGAAGCTGACAGGGGGGTGTGAGGAGAGGTGAGGAGGCTCATGTCCATGGTGTCCCTGCCATCATCCAGAAGGTAGTGTGTTTTCCTCTTGTGTTTGCCTTCTGTAAATCATCAAATCCTAAACAGGGTACTTTACTATCTTCCTCCCCCTAGTCAGGGTTGTCTAATGGTTCTTCCAATTAGACAATTATGTCTAATTCCAATTAGAGAAAGGATTTGTAAGTGCTATGCTCTCTGGAGATACTCTTTCTCCAGGTGGCTAGATAAGAAAAGGAAATGCTTACCAGAATCTGAGCAGGCAGCTCACCATCCTCACAAATATCAATAAGAGGCTTCCCAAAGAGCTGCCCAGTGTTTGCGGTTGGTGTGTCCAGACGCACGTAGTCGTGGCCCCGTCGGAATATCCAGTTCATGAAAGAGGATCGTCTTCTAACAGTTTTCTTTGAACCTGAGGGAGAAAGGAGGCTGTCGCTTTCAGGAGTTTGATGGTTTCCCAAAATGGCACTATAATGCTTGTTTACAGACGCTGCATATATCAACTTAAAAGTGAACAGAGGTGGCATGCTGTGGATGATGTGTGAAATTTCACCAAATATTTTATCTCCCCATTCACTTGTCTTTTTGGTATTTCCTCCTTCAATAATCTCAGCTCACACTTTAAGGTACCAGAAATGAGTGCCAGAAATGAGTTACCCTTTGTGAACTGTTAGCTGTGAATCCCATGGATTCCCAACAGGCTACTGACATTGATTTGACTGTAAGCCAAAGTAAGTTAGTTAGTTACTGGGATGTCATATGCTTGATTCAGAGAAATGGACTAATCAACCCGCTTAATGGCCTGGAAGTCTTTTCTGACTGTGCTACGTATACTACTGCAAAATAACAGTAATCATCAGTCTTACTTCAGCATAACCCTGTGAGCTACAGCAATAAATGTGCTGGCAAGATTTGCCCAGTGGTACAATAGTGTCACAAATTGTTGGGGGCCAATGATACCCAGGCTGTGGACATAACCAGCTTGACAAAGATCTTGGTTTTTCCCTTAGCTAGGAGTCTGAAGCCCACCAACAGCTTTGCCCCTTTCTCATCTTTATTTTATGGTGACAAAAGCCTCTCATCAATAATATTGTCAATTTTGGCCTTATAGTGAAAACTCAAATCAATTCCTGGGCTGTTTGGGAGACGAACACTGCCATCTCAACTCTAAGTAATTGTTACAGTCTTACTGGCCTTCAAGTTTTTGGCATGTGCGAATACTATTCATGCTTTCTGTAGATATATAAAAAATTATTCTTGGTAAAACTGACCTTCCCATAGAGACAAAGCCATAGTCAAGAACAGAAACAAAGACAGTATGTCAGCAAGCTTAAAAAAGCAAATAGATAATTCACCCCTGAATGCCTGCCCCCCTTTACTGTAGCAAGTATAGAGACCTAAAATTCAGCTATTCATTAATAGACTATTGTGTTAAGGCTACCTACTAAAATTAACCTTGAAGATTAGAAGCCTGCAGCTGGGAGGGGATGAACACTCTTGCACTGATGTATGCCTGAACACCTGCATTCCGTTAGATAAGAAGTTAGCAGTTTTGCTATTTCAGTCAGGACAGCTCTCTGTCTGGGGGGAGTCTTGTAATTTTTCCCCAATGTGCACATTGTTAATTTTTCTCTCTTGACTTTTCTAACTTCTAATTTCTTTATTTTTATTATTAAAAAAACGCTCTCGCGTGTCATAATCATCATAAGGTATATTCTTTGTGTCTCATTAAGGCGCGTTAAGCATGTCAACTAAAGGTTCCATAGAGGAGTGAATTATTACGTTCACTTGTCACTCAGGGCGCATATAGCGCTGGATGCCATAGAGGAGTGAATTACTGCGTTCACTTGTCACAACTTCATTGTTTATCCACCTTCGTGGAGACTGAGGAACCCTGTGTGGACTAGAGCTGGACTCGACTCCCACAGCAAATGCTGTGGGGTTACCAACCATGTTCTGAATGCATTAAGGCCCAATTCCCAGGATAGAACCCATACATGACAACCATTATCAGGGCCTATAACCTGTAGCTCGATGGGTCAAGGCCTTAAATGAAAAATAATTTGTAATTTTCTACCTGCATGTGCATTGTATGAAACCAACTCCTAATGACTTATATTATATTATATTATATTATATTATATTATATTATATTATACACATAGGTTAGTGCAATTCTCAGTCCTCATCAGAGTTGCTTCTTCGGCAGTAGATAGTGATTTAACACAGAGGTCTACAGCTTGTAAATGTGTAGAGAATAAAAAAGTCAGAGTCCTAAATGGTATGTCAGCATATCATATTTCTTCCTCTTAGGACTCAGGGATACTTGGAGGAAAGACAGCAGAAAGCCTATAAGAGACAAAGTAGCTGACTACAATGAAAGGATGTTTCTACACACAAACTCTATAAAGTTGTGACAATATGCACAACACATGTACGAGCTCAATATTCTAGGAAAAAATCCCAGGATAGAGGATGGATTTGGACAGAAAGTCTTGCCCACATGTGAGGAACTATGGGCAATTTACATCTGCCCAAAAGTGAAATTCAGTTCCCTTTAGGGGTGTGGATTCTGGTTGTTGGACCATGCTTCAGTGCATGGCCACATGCCCAAGAGTATATGGCCAATACAAATCTCAACTTTTAAAAATGTTTTAAAGAAAAATAAAGAGGACACAAAGTTGATAGGCTGGGAAAGGGGCATGAAGCTGGAAGAAGTTGGGGATTATGATTAAATATGATAAAAATATATGAACTTGCCAAAGAATTAGTTGGATCTCTCTGACCAATTATTTAATCAGGTTTATTGTGAGTAAGACAACCTACCCACAAGTAATACTATGCACTACAGAGCCCAAGGGATGGACAAAGAATGTTCATATAATGTCAGCATTTACTCAGTTGGTCTTTAACATTCTAAACAAAACTAACTCATTAGCTGCGCTCCATTGGGATTAGCAGTTAACACTAAAAGGTGTAAGGTCCTGAAGCCATGCAGTCCCACTACTTCAATTAATGCCCCATCACCTTTAAAAGAAGAGAAAGGAGAAAGCACACCCATCCTTACATCCAGAAGGATGTTTGAACAAGTCAATAGGTGCAAATGTTTGATAACTAAACATGGAGATAGACATTTCAATTCTTCTATGCAGCCTGGTATCTCTAGTCTTAAACTGATTTTGTTATTTCAAATACCATCCAAATATATCCTACTCCTAAACTTTAGTGGCAATACTGTAAAAGGAAGTTTCTGTCCCAGCTAGGTTTGTGTCAACTTGACATAAGCAGCCTTCTTGTTAAGGAAAATGTTACCACCAGATTGGCCTGCGGCAAAGACTGTGGTCTATTTTCTTGACTGATGTTGTCTGATGTCTCAGCTCACTGTGTGTGGAGCCAGCCCTGGAATAGTGGTCCTAGGTACTGTAAGAAGGTCAGCTGAGCAAGTCACAAGGAGCAAGCTAGAAAACAGTACTCCGCCATGGCTCCTGCCACCAGGTTCTTGACATGTTTGAGTGCCACCTTGAAGTCCCTCAGCAATGGACGTAGAACTGTGAGGCGAAATAAACGCTTTCCTCCCAAAGTTGCTTGAGTTCTGTTGTTCTAACACAGCAATAGAAACCCTAATATAATTGCTATCCCTTGATTTAGACGCGCATATTCAGCTACTCAATGAAGACAAAAAACTTCAACATACAACCAGTGCTGTCTCAAAAATATTTTCAGAACTTTGCAGAATGATTCAGTGGGTATTAGATGATGTGAATATTTATCAGTCCTCTGTGACAAGTGAAATATGTGGTTTTGCCTTGAGAAACATTAAATCAAATAACCAATTTAAATTCAATATGAATTAATAGACATGAATTAAAACTGGATTAAATTAAGTAATCTTTGAACAATTTTAGTTAATGACTTCTCAACTCTTGAACTAAGAGATAATAAAATTAGCTTGATTTGCCACTATATTTAGGAGACACTGAAGGAGGACATGGAGTCTAACAGTGATCAGGAACTTCATGGAAAGTACTAAAAAGATGCATTTCATCTCTGGTTTCTTGTGCTGAATGGGGAGAGTGAAACCATCGGCTGGCTGAAGACTCCTCATGTTATGAGGAATCATTTGCATCTCCAGAGCAGTTAAGATGATGTATTTGTGCTCTGATCTATGAATGTGGCCTTTTCCACTCATGCTAATTCATGTAGAGATGCTTCTGTCAAACTGATGGAAAAAAATTAAATGTGGACTTAGTTCTTTACTAAAGAGCATTGATACAACTTAGTTATACCCAACTATTTGGCAAATGGTTGATTTCATTTGCTTTTTACCATGTCCTCTCATTCCTTCCCTAACTCCTATGTCCATGTCAAGCAAACATTCATTAGAAACACAGAGGAAAAAAGGGAACTACAAAGGACTCACAACTTAGTAGGAGTCCGGTTTCACCTCACAAATGTATCTGAAGGAATACAACTTGAAGTAGGGTTGGTGGTGCCTTTAATCCCAGTACTCGGGAGGCAGAGTGAGTTCCAAGACAGCCAGAGTTACAACATAGAAACTCTGCCTCCACAAAAAAAAAAAAAAAGAAAAAAAAAAAAAAGAAGTATGTTTAACATACATAACCAGATGGTTTGCATTTGTTTGGGAGAAGTAATTTCTTTTACTGGGCATTTTGTTTTCTCTGCCATTCACATCTATTTACAGTGTTTCAATACAGTTTGTATTAAAGGAACTGAAACTGCAATTAAATGGACTGCTTTCTGTTACGATGTTAGTATTATACAATGAAATCATATAAAGTATTGTCAACTTGATTTTGATACAAACAGCATGTTTACCAATAAACTGTGAATTTTGATCAAGTTTGAAAAAAAAAAATAGCTGGATGTTCACACAATAATAATCACAACCAAAACATTTTTAGCAAAATGTCTTTCCTATTGTAAACACCTCTGCAATTGATAATGTGTTTTCATTAGACAAAGAAATATCAGCGAGGTTGCACTGTTATTATTCGTGGGAAATGGGAACAGCAGGATTTAAGAGCCTAAAAACTTCAAAATTTGAAGGAAGGTGAGAGACTCACTGCTCTGGTCTTTGGGTGGGTCCCTGGGCTTCAGGATGAATCTTCCTGGCGCATGTGGGGCCTGCAGCTCCTGGATTGCCTTGTTGATATCAAGATAGTCAATGTAGTCATGTGGCCCCACTGCCACGAAGGTAGAATTTCGAAGGTCACTCATTCTGATGGCATACGGGTTCTCATGTCCTATGCAAAGAAAATTCTAACTATATATTAATGCTAACAGTGATGACTGTGATCAAACTGACCTTTTGGTGAGCATGAGCACACTTTGGAATGAGCTGCGGGTCTCCTCTGGCTCCTGGAGTCCTCAGCGAGGACACTCTAGTGAAGGAGTCCAAGCATGCAGAGAACAACCTTTGAATGTGTTGCTTTGATCATTAGAGCACTCCACACTGGAGATTTGCTAGAGTGTTCTAGCACTAGACTAATTTTAAACACGTGTCCTCCATATGTCAAGATTTATCATGAAAGAAGAAAATGTTAATATCTTGTTGGTTAATATCTTCTCAATAATTTAACGACACATGCTAGAATAGCTCTGATCAGTGTTTTCTCCAACATGACTCCTGGAAAAAACCATTTCCCTTTGTCAGTTCTGGGGTTAGGCTTCTCTGAGGCAACGGAATAGTTTTTCTTATGCTTTTCCTCCTCTATTTTCTACCAGACAATTATCAGGGGAAAGTCACAGGATGCTAGAAACACAGAACCCCCTGCAAAGCAACATTTACAAGTCAGAAGAAGACACACTGCATAGTCACCATTCACAATTGTCACCATGTATAATCTTTGGTTTGTTCTTCTATGCTTTTAATTGCTTCCTCTACAAAGAATTCTTAAAGGTCCTGTACTATCAAAGGGCTTTTCTCTTTAACATTAATCACTGCTGAAACTTGGAAGTTCTTGCTTTTTCTTTTCATTGTACAGATGCAATGTAGGATTCGGGATAAAACTACCATGGCATTCAATGTTTAGGGTACAAGAAGTTTTATAGGATGGACACAGTAAATCTAGAAGAGTGTCAGGATAACAGCTGATGAAAACGTGAGAACTGAGTATGTTTGCATTCGGAAGGAGCCTGTGCTAGTTAGTGTTATCACAACTGGACACAAGCTAGAGTAACTTGGGAAGAAGGATTGCCAAGTGACAGAATGCCTTCAAATCTGTGGTTCGATTTCTTAAATAGTGATTTTCTGTGACCTTCACAGCTTGGGTTCCAGAATCCTCAGGAAGGTCTGTGAGGAGGGGAGGAAGGAAAGACTGACACAGAGACAAACATACAGTAAAGCCAGGGAACTTTCTTGCCCTCAACAGCTCAGAACCTAAGCATGTTTAATAGACACAGCACAGGGTTAAGAAGGGGTTTGCTAGTCTCCCTAGGAGATCTCTATAGGTGACCACTTTCTAGCTGTAAACAGCCTGGAGGAGGAATCTATAGTTGCTAGTCTTGGTCAATCTTTTATAAACAGTAATATTCAGACCCCCAAGGAAAGCTGTGCCATTTCTCTTGAGCCTGGTCCATATAAGGAACCAACTTTGCCAAATGCCTCACATGTTCAAATCTTTGGAATCCCCAGCATGTCCATGAGCTTGTTAAAATACACATACATTCAGGACATCCCTCATTCAGAGATTCTTTGCTCTCTATAGTGATTGATGGGGGTGGGCAGACTACCGGGGGTTGTGTCACCTCTTGGGCTGATGCTATAAGAAGAAAGATTGAGCAAAGCAGTAAGCCAGTAAGCAGCAATCCTACATGGCTTCTGCATCAGCTCTGTCTCCAGGTTCCTAGCATGTTTGAGTTCTTGATCTGACCTTCTCAGTATGGACTGCTAGTGGAAGTTTAAGGTGAAGTAAGCCCATTCTTCTTCAAGTTGATTGTGGTCATGGTGTTTTTTATCAACCAACAGAGACCTTAACTAAAATAGAACCACCATAATACAGGTTGTGAGAATACTTCAAATCAGACATGATGCATGAAGTTATTCCAAATCTTGATGGCAAGATAACATTTTATAAACTTAATACACATATGAAGACAAATGTATTTCCAGTTTTGTCTGCTCTCTCCCTGTGTGTGTCTTGGGTACTCCTTATATTTTAAGACTGATCAGATATTGTTACATGTAAGATTTTATGGTATGCAGCAACCCACAGCCAGACAGAGACTGAGTGTTCGTAGGGTACTCAACTCCAATGGGCACAACTGCAATACAACTTCTATACCTAAGCTTAGATAACTTCTTGGAAGAAGTAGGAATGCTTGTAAGAGCCAGAGAACCAGGACCTTATCTAGGAGAGCCTGTCTTTAGTATGTGGGGGGAAGATGTACACATAAATCTTAGCAATATGATTGCCTAAATGAGACTTAAAAAATGCCAACACCAGTTGATCTGCCAATGTGCATGGGGTAAATCTCACAAGACCCCACCCTTAGATGAAGAGCTAAAGACAGTCAATGGCTGCTCAGAGGGAGATTCAGTCTTCCCTAAGCCCCCTGACAGGTTATCCTGTCCCAATTGCTCATCCTAAAGACACACCCATCTGAGCTATTATAGTCTCTCTCCTCTCCTCTCCTCTCTCTCTCCCTCTCTCTCTGTTTCCCTCCCCCCTCACACACACACACACACACACATACATACAAATGATTAGTTTTAAACGGTCACAAATTTGAAGGAGAGTTAGGAGACTGTATGAAAAGATGAAGGGGCCAGATAGAGGGGTAGAAATGATTTAAATACACTACTCATGTATAAAATTCTAAAATGGATATAAATTTTTAAAAGATTTTAACCAGGCGGTGGTGGCACACACCTTTAATCCCAGCACTCAGGAGGCAGAGGCAGGTGGATCTCTGTGAGTTCTGGGCCAGCCTGGTCTACAGAGTGAGTTCCAGGACAGCAAGTTACAACAGAGAACCCTGTCTCAAAAAAACAGGAAAAAAAAGATGTTATTGTAAATTTGGACTAGGGGCAACACTCATTAAGTATTGTTTAAATGTATGAAAGAACAGCACATACGCTGTTTACTTTTATGGATATTTAAGCTTAAGACAAACAAAGAAAATTTTGACAATTTAGGGCTACAACTCTGAGCTCAGTCAATGCCTCCTTAGATCCCCCTGCTGCTTACCCAGGAGTGGACATGGTTCTTCTTCCTGGGTAGAAGAGAACCACAGTTGGTAATCCTCCTCCGCATTCTGCAAAACAAAAGCAGCATAATGAATCCTTCCCAGAACACACATGAAGTGTACATTTTCTTTGCTCTTCTGTGTCTCTAGAACTGGAAAACTCAGAAGCAAGCAGGAACTCTGTCCTAAGAGGAGGCTGCCATTGGAAATGAACAGTGGTCAGTTCAGTGATCCCTGCTACCTCTGAGAATCCGCAGAGAACCAACGCTCCTCCCTTCTCGTTTCTGTCTGAGCACAGATTTGTGGCTATAAAATGAATTTTTCTGCTACATTTTTGTGACACTTGAGATTAAGAAATCACTCCATGCCCTGTTTCCAAGTAAGAAACACCCACTTCCCTACAGGCTTTGGAGAACGTTTAGCTTTTTCTGTCCAGGCAATTTATTACCCCAGTGATACCTGACCACCATGTCATGATGACTGAACAAAGCTAAACTTACAGGCCTTGTAACGTCAGCCATTCAAGTAGAGACAAAGGCTAGAGAGGCCTAGGAGGACCCTGATAATAACTGAGATACAGAAACCAGTTCTCCAACAGAGTTACATCCCATGGCCTTGTGATCCATTGAAACAAGCAAACTATTTAGCATCCACTGAATTGCATTAGAGCCCCTCACGAGATGCCAAAGAAAATGCATCAAGCAGAGTTATAGGTTATTAATAACTTGATTGTTTTGGACTCCTGACAGAAAATGACCTTTCCTTGCAGAGTGATGTCCCGTTTGCAATATTATAACTAGTAAGTGCACTCCCATACACACACACACACTCAAATTAAAATTTTCAGGACCAGAATCAGAGGATATAACTCTAGTGTTATATTCTAATTCTAATTGAAATTGTATATCTAACCTGTCATTCTGTAATTATTCATTTGAGACTTGGTCCTTAAGGAATAAATCGGTATCAAAAATATTAAATGGCAAAGACAATACAGAAAAAATATTGCTGTATATGAAAATGCATATATACGTGAAATGTTTGTAAATATGGATACAAACCCAATGAACATGATGTAAAGTTATTAATACAGATCTCTAGATAGCTTTATTAGATATGTTCATTGTGCTCTTCAGTACAGATGCACTTTATTGTTATATGACTGTTCATTCACATGAAATTTCACTGGAGAATACAAGAGTAGAGCCCTTATGTAGACTAATGCAGTATGTCAGCTGACATTACTTTTCAAAGTGGGGAAGGGAGATGGAATTTTCATACCCAGAGTAATCAGGTTTCTGGCAGTGGTATTTATACACTTATTTAAATATGAATGAATCGCAAGAAAAAGTTGAATTTTAAATAAAAAGAGTTTACGAGTCTCTTACAGGTATTCCCAGCATAGGTCGTAACTTCTTGATAATGTCATTTGCTGTGTCCAATCGTGCTGCTGTTACAGTGAAGTACTGTAGAAAACACAGAGAAAAACGTTACTAGTTAATAATGTGAAACACCAGATTTTATAGTTATTTATTCAAAATTATCCACATCATGTAAGCAAAGCTCAGTTCAGTTCATGGCAAAGTAAAGCACATAGAAAGCTCTAATTGTATGATTTTTTTCCCTTCTCTTTACATAACCTGAGGGCTTTAGTAGACATTTCAGTCTAAAATGTATCTCTTTAAGGATTTGGAGCAGTCAGAATACAATCAGTTATGCACTGAACAACTGAATCACGGAAATGGCAAGATGGCTCACAGAGTAAAAGTGCTTTGCCCAAGTCCTATGTCACCAAATAGAACCCTAAAATATACATGGTAGAATTAGAGAAGCAATTATGGTTGTCTTCTGAAATATACAACACACACACACACACACACACACACACACACACACACACACAAGGTGAGTAAGGACATGTTATTCTTTGTATTGTCTTATACTTTCATGTATGTTTATAACTATGTTCACATGAAGCAAAACTATTTTAAAGTAATTAAACATCATTTAAAAGATGGTTGGAACAACTCAATCGGTATCTATATGAGCATTGGCAGCTGAGGAATGACTATCTGAAAAACTGTTTTATAACAATACCTCTATCTTTCAATTTAAGTCATCAGGAACAAAATAATTTGCTAAGCGTATTGTACTGGAGCA
The DNA here is from genome assembly GCA_026225945.1 of Cricetomys ansorgei. Lineage (NCBI taxonomy): Eukaryota > Metazoa > Chordata > Mammalia > Rodentia > Nesomyidae > Cricetomys > Cricetomys ansorgei. The sequence goes on from JAMJFZ010000199.1 coordinate 35,591,894, forward strand.
AACATGGATCAATCCTGCCTCATACTAATACTCTTTTATGTAAAGCAGACATACTTATATGCATGAAAATACATTTTTTAGCTAGTACTCTCCAGATTTTGAAACTTCCTCTTTCTCCCCTTCCTGTCATCATCCTTATCTTCAGATTTCCAGCTGTTTCCCTCCCCTGCCCTTTCATTCCATCAGCTTCTTGCAAGGAAATTTTGGGCATATGTGCACATACAGTATTCCAGCTCGGGATGTCCTCTGTGAGTATCTCAAGTGTGATACTCTTTCCACGGTCCTTCTCCTTCTTTTCGTTAATAGATCTGGTCAAATTCAATAAAAACACAAAAGTGAAATGAAATTTCAAAAAAAAAAAATCTTTGTTTTCAAATTAATCAAGGATATACTATCTAAAATTTTAATTTTAAATTGGCAGTAACAACTTTGTGTTAGGAAAATGAAAAAAAATTTTTTTGAAAAAAAAAAAAAAAAAAGAAGGCGTGTTCCAGAACACAGCAAGTTTCTCTGGGCATTTAAGAAGTAGTTTTGGTTCTGAGAACATTACTGTCCACATTAGAAGGGTCAGACCCGACAGAACTTACAATAATTTAAAACCAAGAAGTTTTGGTTTTGAATTCAAGAACCAATAAATCAAAACATGCACTTTGCATGTGCCTACTGAAGTAAACTGTATTGATAGTGATTTAACATTGTTTTCCAGAATACTGTTTATTCCAACACAAAAGTTGGAGAAGGAAAGTATGAAAATGGCAGCCACCGCTTCCTCAAAGTTGGAAGAGTGAGAAGCAAGAAGATATTTGGGGATAGTATAATCCTGATAACAAAACCAGACGAAGACCCAACAGCCAAAAGAAAAGTACGTGCCAATATCTCTGATGAACGTACATGTAAAATTAGTAAAATACTCACAAAGCAAATTCAAGAATGCTAACATATTACACACTATGTTCAAGTCAGTTTCGTCCCAGAGATGTAGGAAACATTCAACATCTGCCAAACAAAAATGGAGTCAAGCACATAAACACACTAAAGGATACAAACATGATCACCTCATTTGACTCATAAAAGGCCTTTGACAAAATACAGCATCCATTCGTGATAAAAGGCTTGGAGAGAATAGGAATGCAAGGGACATACTTCAACATGATACAGGCAATATACAGGAAACCCACAGGCAAAATCATCCTAAAAAGAGAAGAAGCTCAAAGCATTTGTGCTAAAATCAGGATCAAGACAAGGATATCTACTCTTATCACTCCTCCCCAACGTGGTTCTTACAATCTTCACTAGAACAATAAAACAAGTGAAGGAGATGAAGCAGGTACAAGTGAGAAAGGACGAAGTCAACACATATTTATTTCCAGACAATAAGATTTTATACATTAAAAAAAAACCTAAAGAAGACAAAAAGAACACACTGAGCTCATAAATATTCAGAAGAGTAGCAGGATACAAAATTAACACACAGCAGTCAGTATCCTTCTTATATACAAACAGCAAACACAGAAAAAAATTAAGAAGACAATACTATTCTCAATAGCCAAGTAAAATCCTGAAATAAATCTAACAAAAAAAATGAAAGTTTTGTGCAATGAAAACCTTAAAACACTGAAAAAAATCATTGAAGATTCAGAATATAGAAAGACGCCCCCACGCTAATAAATCAGCAAGATCAATGTTATTAAAATCACTATGCATCAAAAAGCATTCTCTGCATTCAATGGATTTGCCTTCAAAATTCCAGCACATCTTTTCACAGAAATTAAAAATCATTCTTGAGTTTTATATGAAAATAGAAATGACTTAGGATATCCAGAACAAAACCAAGTATTAACTATCATCATCAACAACTACTAACCTGCTGGAGGTATCACCATTCCAGATCTCAACTTATGCCACAGTGTAATGATAAATACAAAAATTGTCCTAGCATAAAAACAGAGTCACTTATCCAAGGAATAGAACTGAAGTCTTCATATAAATCCACACTCCTACAGCAACATGATTTGACAAAGAAGCCAACCATACACACTAGAGAAGGTACAGCATCTTCAATAAATGGTACAGTTCAAACTACATCACTACATGAAGAAAAATGAAATTTTATTTCTTATCTCTCACTCTACACAAAACTCTCTGCTATCCTGGCTCTTCTTATTGGGAAGACATGTAGGAAATGTATGCGAACTCATTGGAACAGGAAAGTACTTTCTGAACAGAATGCCAATAGTGTGGACATAAAAAGCAACAACTAATAATTGGGACCTCATGAAACCAAAGTTTCTGTGAAGCAAAAGACACTATCATTTGAGCAAAGAGACAGCCAAACAGAATTGGAAAATATCTTGACCAATTGTCAGAGGGTTAGTGTTTAGAATATGTAAAGAACTAAAAAAGTGAACATCAAGAAAGTTAATGACCCAAATAAAAATTGAGGTATAGGACGAAAAACAGTTCTCAAATGATGTCATACAAAGAAAACCACTTTTAAAAATTTCAACATCATTAGCCACCTGAGAAATTTTTTTTAAAAAATCGTATTTTGAGATTTCATCCCTGATAAAGTTGGCTACGATTTAAAAAAAAGAAAAATCCAATTCAGATGATGACAAATGCTGATGTGAATGTTGAAAACATGTATTCACTCCTGGTGAGAATTCAAACCGACACAAGTACTACGGAAACTGGTATGGAAGTTGCTTTAAAAAAGAAAAAAAGATAAATTTACCAAATGATTCAATCATACTATGTTTGGTGCGCACATGAAGGACTCTGTAGCCTACTCTACAGATTCCTGCTCATCAGTGTTCATCTGTGCTCTCCTCTTAATAGCCAGTAAAAATGCTAGATGCTCTTTAAATGATGAATGGATGAGGGAAAGGTGGTATATGTTCAAAATGGAATACTATTCATTTTTTTGAGAAAAAATGAAAAATATAATTTGACTCTAAGTGGATAGATTGGAAACAATCACTTTGAGTAAGATAATTTGGACCCAGACAGACAAAAGCCGTACTTCCTCTATCCTCTGTGGATGTTAGACATTTTTGATATGTGTGTTTAATTTAAAATAACATTGGGGGATCAGAAAATTACTAAGGGTGGCAGTGGGGCATGATCTAGGGAATAGATGAAGAATACACTGGGGCATTGGGCTACAGGGGAATAATGAGACAAGTAGGTTTAAATGAGTAGAAATCTGAAATTAAGGAAGACGAAGACTATCCAAAAAGACCTGAAAACCTACTCATTTTGATCCTTCATTTATAGTGGACTGAATGCTTTTTAAAGGACATGGTCCTACTGTAGCCTGCTGTAGGAGCCTTCCTGCCACCCTACCTCCATTCCCAGTATAATCTACCTCTTGGTGCAAACACAGGATCCTACTAATTCTTTCATTCCAGTCTGGCTAGACTATACTTTGTCCTCCTGCAGCCTGCCTTCAGGAGCTGCTCATTCCACACGATGTCCTTCCCTGGGGACTTTACCTCTTGATATTGGCATAAAAAGGTAATGCTGATCAATGGACTTGAAGACCCAGACATAAATCAACACACTTGCAAGACTCTTGATTTTTCACAAGGAAGCCAAAAGCACACATTGAAAATCAAAGATAGCATCTTTAACAAATGGTTCTAGACAAACTAGAGAGGATCCATATCCACCACCCTTCCATAAACTAAACTCAAAATTGATCACGAACGTCAACACAATAGTAGATATCCTGAATCTGATAGAAGAAACACGGGTATTATGCACTATTGGAAGAGTAAGGTAATCATCAATAGCACCGAGCTATGAACTCTATAGTCTACAACAGCGATGTGCCTACAAGATAAACTGGTGCCATAGTGGCACATGTGATGGGAGTAACCAACTATTTTTTAACTTTAAAGCCCACTCCAGGAGATGGCAGCAGTAAATGACACTGATAGTGCGGCCAAAATCTGAGACTAGGTAAGTCATAGGCCTTGGGGAAAGCCTACTGCTATTATTGGTTACAGGAACATCAAATGTCTCCTAATGTCAAAATGTTATGTCTAAGATCGACGTACCACTGAATCTTCATTAGGGAAGCTTCTTGCTGTAGACGGAAATTAACAAAGAGATACCCAACTGGAAAGTGTTCAGGTGAAATATTTGGATCACTTCATCCTAAATGGATGTCCTCATCAAACCCCTCCTCCCTTCATGACTCAGGAATTTATGGGGACAGAGAAATAAAAAGATTCTAAGAGTCAGATGCGATAAATGAGTCAGAAACAGTGTTGTCTGCCATACACAGCAGGGCTGATGTACACAAGGAAAGACAGAGACGGTGATAGCAGGCTTAAGACCCTACAGGGTCAGGCAAGATGATGAGTCAGCATCGAGAAGGGGCAATGGACACACACACTGCCCCAACCACAAAGCTATCTGCCACTTAAAATCAGTTTTCTCCTATGGAGTGTCATTGTGTGTACCAACCACCCAGGGCAGGCCCTGTACCCGGGAGTTTTGGGGCAACACGAAACAAACTCACTGGTATTTTTGTGGATTTTTTTGATTTATTTTACTTTGTTTTGGCATTTTGTCTTGATAGCCTTTTTTTTTTTTTTTTTTTTTTGTTTCGATTTTTGTTTTTGTCTGTTTTGTGTAGTGAGGTTGTTTCTTGGTTTTTGAATTGTTGCTTTGAGTGAAGCTGGGTAGGTAGGGAGCATCTGGGTGAAACTGGGGTGGGGAACACATGATCAAAATGGATTTTATGAAAAAGGACACAATGTTGGGTCAATAGGGAACAGGGTGGACCTAGGTAGAGTTGGGGGAGGTAAACTTGATCAAAACAGATGCTAAGAAACTTGAAATTCTCAGATAATAACAAAAATGTGAACAGACTAGGGTGCTGGAGACGAGCAGAGAATCTCATTCTCTCATAATGAATCAAAGAAATAAAACATGTACAATAACAAGATACCTTTGAAGGAAAGTACACCACTCTCTTTTTTGGGCTGAGGAACTGTAATATAAAAAGTAAGAACATTAATGAAACAAAATATTAATTGTCAGATTTTAAGAGTCTGTATCACAGCCAAAATATTAGTGTCCAGTAGTTACCAATATGAGCAAAGTGTCCTCATATGGGGTTTTTGTTAGAATGTCTCCTTTACTGGTGACTTTACAGTCATGGTAAGCAGCAATATGATTCAAGCTATCTAATCTCAGGAAGACGTCTCTAAGCTTCAGGATCAACAGTTAAAGGGATAACAGTCTCAAATCAGTCTCACTGGTTGAGTAGCTTTTCAAATCCAAAAGCACATTATTGGCACTTGATTACATCACACTTCAGGAATATTTAAATATGGATGGAACACATGACTGAGAAATAATCTAGTTTAGTGTAATACCAGACACATTATTTTACTATCCAGGCAAACTGCAGAAACAGATTTTGTAAAACAGTTTATTGAATATTCTTCACATATTGATTCTCACACCAAGATCAATTTACTCACTGTGTTCCCGATCACCTATAAGCTGCTTCATTCTGGCATTTAGTACTGGTAATAAAAATGTTTTGATGATAAACTTGTCACTACCTTTTTGTTTTTTTTAAAGTGCGCTAAACTACATACACCCTACAACTGATCAGGAATAACGACATTTGGTCACTCACAATAACAACCACTAACATGATTATGCCAGCACAGTTTCCTCATCATAAATGATCCTTAAACCAGGTCTCTATTCTCATTCTTCTTCTATACACGCCTCTGGCTGTAATTTTATCCATTCAATAGCTGAATACTTAGTTTCTTGCTCGCTTTGGAAGTTATGAACCATGATGTGAGTTAGATTCATCCGCAGAGTTTTGGGTGGATGTGTGATGCCATTTTCACGGGTCTACATCCAGGACTGGAGCTGCTGAGTCACACAGAACTTCTGTTTTAACACGCCATGGAACCACTAGGCTTCTTTTTTCCCAGAGGTTGGTATTTTCTTGTTTGTAGCGCTAGCTGTTCTCCTAATTCCCATCAGTGTTTTAGTGGAGACCTTTTTCTCCACTTTTGTTTGGTGTGTAGACCATCCCTATAACTTCTAAAATGCACTTGTACGTGGATACTACTTCTAATTACACAAAGCAATGCAATTAAAATAGCAAACATGGGATACCCTGGGTGGTGGGCATTATTACAAATGCCTAATATTCACTTATGAAAAGTTGATGCCCACAATTTATGAAAAATTATTGGGACTGTCCCTCAAACACTTCAAATATACCCAGTGTAAACTGCTTATATAAGTATGAAAAACTGAGAAAACGATCAGAAATTAAAGAATGGGGAATTCTGATGGATGGAAAAGAAGATATGTAGAGAATGACTAGATATGAACATCTTACTAAAAAGCTCTGTAAACGTTTTCTTCAAGCCAACAACTGAAGCAGCATTTAATAAGGTTACAGAACACGGAGCCACGTGTGCTAGCTGACTGAACTCTGATGAGGCCTGAGGTCTGGGCAGAGGTTTGAGGATGAGTGAAGGAGGGTGGGGGCATGCACGGGATGAATATCTCTTCTGGAAACAAGTGCAAGTGCGGCTGTGTGGTCGCCCAGGGCAGCAGGTTGGGCCATGGGATGCCTTTGAGCGCAACAGCTTTGTTCAAGAGCTTTCCATCTGCATCTACACGCCAGCCTAAGAATGTGAACTGGAAAATACTATAGACTCCACAAGTCACCTCTTATTCTGATGGTCTAACAACACCAGTTCTCCCAAGTTGTCCATAGACAGCAAGACTGAAAAGCTGCTAGACAGACATTCAGGGATACCAGATTTTACAGTGCAATTATCTTTTTCTATAAAAAAAGTCAACATTCATTTGGAAGTATAAAACGAACTTTTCAAAACTAACTTTCCTGCTCAATAGTATTGAAAAGATACACATCCAGGTAGCCATTTTGTTTGTTTTTATTTTTTGTTTTTTAAGAGAGGATTTCTCTGTCGTAACCCTGGCTGTCCTGGAACGCACTCTGTAGACCAAGCTGGCCTTGAATTCACAGATCTGCCTGCCTCTGCCTCCCAAGTGATGGGATTAAAGGCATGTGACACCACCACCCAGGACATTCAGGTAGTTTTAATGCACAGATAATAAATACCAGGCTGTTGTTGGAATAAGATGTGCCAAGGAGGCCAAATCGCTGCTCACTCAGTTTCTCTCCGCAGTGGCTAAAGACTCCTCACCTCCTGACTCAAGGAAGTTGCGATCCTGTCTGACAAATCTAGTATAAATATCTTAGGATGTACTCCAGTATTATCAGGTATTGACACATTTGGGCATATTTTCATGTAAATAGCTCTCTGGGGTAAAGAGTAGGCAGGCAAATGCCAAAACATCAGGTTAGAAAGAGACGCAACAGTGTGTTTATAACAAGATAAAACTTGTTTCTAGTCTTAAAATGTTCTAGTAAAAAGAATTTTCATTTACATTTTTCATTTGTTATAACAACATGAAGTTGACTTTCCACAGCCAGCTCATGTCAGCAAGCTATAGGTCTTACCGAAAGGTGGCCACAAAATTCTCCATGGGCCATCCCAGGAGAACAGATTTCCTGGCCCGACTGGGGCCTACAAAGTCAGTGACCACACATTCCCCCATCCACAGGGCAGTCAGCGGGATGATGTATTTTATCTTAAAGTTTATCTTATACCTAAAATGAGAATTAAAGAAGATCTCTGTTAGTTTGCTTCTTAAACAAAGGCGCAGCTGGGCTCACATAAAGCCCTGATTCTTCCTGCCTGAGAGCAAAGCAGGAGCACCCATCTCTATCACCAGAGACACAGCTCAGCAAATGAGAAAATGTACCTCAACTAAGCACAAACTGAGGGAAGCTCACCTAGGGAAGGGCCTGAATATATCTTTTCCATGTTTGCAAACATCTATGGTCTGTATATTCAGAATGTTGAATGCTTAGTATAGATTATACTGTGTATTTGAAACATGTTGTTTTGAAAAATTATTCATATGAGGGATGGAAAATCTCATTTAAAATACTTTCTTAAAACCTAAGTAAGCAAATTATGTAAAAGCCAAGGCCATCCATTCAGTTCTTAGGTACTTAATGGGCACTGGACAATTACAAAGAACTTTTGAAAATATTTAATCTTCAATTAATATTACCTATTCTCTATTTGCCCCACATTATAGATTGGGAAATGTCATAATGGCTAAAAGTTCAAAATAGCAAAGACAAGGATGGAACCTGGGCAGTCTAATACCCAACCACAGCCCAGAACAGCTGGGCCTCTCTGGCTCCTCATCTACCCCCTTAAAGCGTCTGTTGGGAGCGCCACTTAGTAAAGTAACTCTCTCATTTATGTAGCCTTGGCTTCCTTTTCTTCCCACGGCCATCAGCCTTTCTATTGGAATTGCATGCTTATATTAGGAGTGAGGGACTAAATTGCATAAAATGTTACAAAAAAATCTATAACTATCTTAGAAATATATAAAATGTACTATAACATGACTCAAACACTTGTTCATAGGACGTCCAGAGTTTCTTCCTCTTGATAGCCAGATCTATCTGGCTAACTTTCTAAAGTGATGAAATTACTGACATGTGCTCACTAGTTCTGGATGCTTTGGTAGATTCTTAATTGTATTCTTTACAGAGTCAAAGGACAGAATAGGACCTCAAAAAATTTTTGAATGAATAAAGAATAAAATCATTTATAAACACTGAAGAGTAAAAATTCTTTTTATTTGTTTTATGCTAAGGGCTGGACACAATACAATGGTTGATAATCAGTAGAATATGAAGTAAATACATACCGACTATTAGTCACAACCAAGAAATCTCTGTACAAATGGAGATGACACTTCTTACTGCTACAGCCTCTTCTGAGCTCCACTGGTCCATTGTGCACCAGGTACTGAATATTCAACTCCCCACCTGTGACTTTCTCATTGACAGTTTCCATCAAATTAGAAAGGCTTTTTCCTGTTACAGGTCAAACACTAACAGAACAAATAGTCAATAATCAGAACAATAACCTAATGCAAAAGTTGAGGTATGACATGAAATTAATCATGAAGGTTTAATTCTTGTAGCAGGGCTCGCTAACTATCAGTTTTTAAAGTACAGAATGGATGAGGATAGTTAGGAAGTTGTACCAAGAACAGATTCAAGACCTGAAATTCAAAGAATATTTAGCTTGGAGGAAAAAGGTTCACCAAACCTCTTGAAGCTACCATAGGAGAGAAGGGAAATGTCCATATTTTACAAGTAGTGTAATATAGTTGTGTCAAACTACAGCAAGTCCAAGGCATGTCATTCTTGAGACAATGGAGTAGCAGTATGGAAGCTATTGAGAACTCTAAGAGAAATGATAATGATAGGAATGCTTGTTTAAAAGACCATGAAATACAGAATGTTCCTCAAAGGTACCAAATCCCTAATTCCTCTAACCATCAATATTTCAAGTGAGACAGACATCATGCAGATACCACTGATGTTATGATCCTGAAACCCATCAACTCCATTCTCATGATCTAAGATATAAATCAGAGTGATTTGCCCATAGAACCAGTTTTCACTCTAGAAAGCTGTCTAGATTTGAAGAATAGTAGGGATTCAATCATTGATTGTTATGAAGGAATAGAATGCAGGGGAAGAAATACAGCTCCCCTGAGCAATCCACAGTCCTCAGGTGATCATGAAATGAATTCAGTTCAACCTCTGAACGAACCAAGAAGCAGATCCTTCCAAATCACCAAAGAAGAATGCAGCCCTATTGTATTCTTGATCAACCCATTCAACCATGAGTATAGGATTTATGAAGGACACCTGCACTCACTGCCTAAGGGATTGAAGCTTAACAGTGCTGTTTTCAGCGATTAATATTTTAGCAATTGTTACACATATATTTATATTAGTAGGAGGTGAGTTGGTGCTGCTGTTTTAAATTCCAAAACCGTGGAAGAAGCAGAAAAAAAATTTTTTAAAGTTGAAAGTTTTTAAACAACAAAGCTTGTCTTATTTTTAACAGATTTGTACACACATGCAGAATTTGGGGGACTAAAGAGTTATGGAGCACTCTGAAGGGATTAAGGATCATTAAATTGAAGCATTAATTGCTTAGAGTATGTATGAACCACCCCGAGTTCATGTTGGCAGCAATATGATGGTAAGGTTACTGTGCATAAGCTATCCAAGGATCATGTTTATTAAGGCTACAGGAAGAGAGTCTAAGTATTTTGTTCATTTGGTAACTGATATATTCATATTAGAACTATGCCTCTGACTATGCAGTATGCACAGTTTTTACATATTTAGTCAAAGCCACTTGAAAGGAATGTGAAACCAATGGTATTCTGTACATACCTTTCTTATATTAGAAGTCGATGTAGGTAGTTCATAGTGGCAAATTCATAGCACTAAGTGCCTACACAAAAACTTAGAGACAGCAATGCTAGCAACTTAACTCTCCTGAGAGCTCTAGAACAAAAGGAAGAAATCACATACAAAGTAGTAGTTGACAGAAAATAATCAAACTCAACGAAATGAAATCAATGAAACAGAAACAACAGTAACAAAATACAAAGAAACAGTAAAATAAGAGTTGGTTCTTATTCTGATGAGTTAGTGTTTCCTTTGCCTTATTATATTTTATTTATTTTGTAATGTTTTATTTTATTATTATCCCTTAGAAGCGTGTTTATTTTCTAATGAGCAACAGAAAGGGAGTAAATTAAGGCGGGCTGGGATGTCGAGAGGAGCTTCGAAGAGCAGAGGGAGGGGGAAACGTAACCAGGATATATTTTATGAGAAAAAAATATATTTTTGTTAAAAGGGAAAAATAGAAATCATAAAAAATTATGACATAAAATGTTAAGAATCCTGCAAAACAGGGGACACTAGAACCCTAATGTAATAACATGGGTCACAGCATTGCTTTTTCTGTAAATAGTAATCATCATATTACTTCAAGAAAAATATTAATTTAATTCTTATTGAAGAAACAAACAGCTCTTAGATTTTTATAAAACAAAAGTGATTGTAAAAGTATTCAGGTCCCTTTCCATAGGTAAAATAAGCATGCCTTTCTTGGTAGCAGCATGAAAATGAGCAAGCAACTTCTAATGTACAGAGTGTATGATCAGACTGATATTCAAAGTTATTTAAACAATAATTTGTGTAAAAGCTACTAGGGTAAAACAAATTTTACAATGCAAACAAAGAGAGAGAGAGAGAGAGAGAGAGAAAGAGAGACAATCTAAGAAAAGGCTTCAGTCAGGTACACAGTCCAATATTTACCAATCTTCATTAAAACTGAGGAATGAGAATGTAGAGCAACACAGCTTAGAAGAGGATGAATTGCTAGATTAGAAGTCCCATTGATCTATGCAGTATATCTGTCTATACAGCACCTTTGTATGTGTAAACACACGTAAATATATGTTCTGAATTTAAAATATCAATTTTCATACATACATATCTAGCTAATTTACAATCTACATTCCTCAAGAAAGGCGCACATAAACATAATAAATTTACTGAGCAAGGACTGAACAGCAACTGAAACAAAAGGGACAAGGAAGATAAAAAGAATAGTTCTCCCCAAGATTTGAAAATTTTGAGAAGTTATGTCAGGTGGTGGTGGCACGCACCTTCAGTCCCAGCACTTGAGAGGCAGAGGCAGGTGGGTCTCTGTTCAAGGCCAACTTGATTTCCAAGACAGCCAGAGTTATAACAGAAAAACCCTGTCTTGAAAACAAGAAAAAAAGAAAAAAAACTAAAACAAAAAAGAAAGAAATAGAAAAATTTGAGAAGCTGTATGAACAAGAAGTTCCAATACAAGTTACATGGTAGCATAAAAATTCAAATGAATGGAGATTCTTGGAAAGTCATTCCTGTCATAAGTACTGTTCAAATTTTGGGAAATAGTTATAGCCAATAATTTTGGAAACATCAATAAGTGTCTTTAAAAAGGATTTTGGATGAAATGTGACCACTGTTCAGCAATGTTCTATGGTCAAAATAGTTAAAACAACTATATTGAGCAGAACATAAATCCTCCCTCTAACAGTCATTTTTAGAGACAGACATTTTCCTACCACGTAGTTCAGAACAAACCTCCCCTGATAATATAAAGTCTCCTTCTTTAGGGGAACAGCACTTAACATTAGTAACATGAGTAGCTTTCCATGAAGCCAGAGCTGAAATGTAAGGGTTAGTTCACACGATCTGTGGGAATCAAGACAGAACATCTCCTGAGTCCACCAGTCTACCTTCAGGATCAAAATGGTTATTAGAAGTATACCTTTTCAGCAGAGCCTGGAACGGAAAGCCTTTCAGTGAATTTGAAATTCTCTTTATCCTCCTTGGCACTAAACACCAAAGATAGCTACAGCAGTTGGCAGACCAACTACTGAAGTCTGAGGAGTCTGAGGTACTCAAGGTGACTGACCATTGTGATGTCACAGTTCTGAGTCTCATGACATAACTGACAAACTGGCATGAGCCTTTCCCTCACCCGCTTTTATCTTATAAATATGCAAGAAACTTTTAAGACAATTTAGATTAAAAATAGTCTCAGGGATTATCAGAGATGCTATGACTACAAAACTTTGAAGAACACAAATATTTTTTATTGATCCGTATCAAAAGTAACGTGCATCCACAAACCCTCGTGCACTTTGACAGCTATATATACAGGACTATTTTCTGTTGCTCATTGTTTTGAAGTTTGAAAGTACAAGAGAAGTAGTCCATCCATTTGGCCTCTGGTCGCTTTAATCTTTTTATGTCACATAGCATCAAATGGTAGCATGTCAGGAACATGAGCATGTGATGAAACAAGAGGCAGACTTACTCTTCTTGTCTGTCAGTCATCCTCATGTATCACCTATAAAGGTCCCATTAAATCAACTCTAATCCCTTAAGAAGGAAGCACTTGGAATTGCAGAGTGGCCTCTTTATGGGTCTTATCTCTTGAAAAATGCCACCATCTCTACAATCGCTACAGGTTCAACACATTAGCCCATAGGTCCATAGGGACAAATCACATCCAATCAAAGAACCAGAAAATGTTTACTGGTACAATTAAGATTAGGACATCCTTATACAACAATGATTCTTTATATTATCATTTTTCTTGTTTATGAAATATTTATTATGTTTTAATTGAAATAGAATCACATCAGTTTCTTTCCTTCCCTCCCTTTATCCCTTAATCACCCTCCCTTCTGTCCCTCCAATCCCTTCCTACTCTAAAGATGATAGTCTCCTTTTCTTTGATTATTATTGTTTATACACAGATATACATAAGTATTTCTTACTGACTCTGTTTTTATTACTTGTGTGTTTCTGGTTTCAGGGCGGACCTATCTGCATTGGACAGCCAATAGAAGGGCTATTCCCTGGGAGAAGCCATGTCTTCTTTTCCCAGCAGTCATTAGTTTTCTGTATTCTTTTTCTAGTTATAGGACCCTGTGAAATATATTTCCTTCATTGTTAACAAGTCCCTTGATCGTGCCGTTGTTCTGGTCTTGTTTATGAAGCCATTTCTAGAAGAGACTGTATTACAGCAGACTTCCTGACTCTTACAATCTTTCTGATTCATCTTCTGTGATACTCCCTGAGACACAGATTCAGGGACTGTGATATAGAGCTATTCATTGAGGCTGGGTGCCCCATGATTTGATGGTATCTGTAGTATTTTTAGTGTGGCTTTATGTGATGGTCTCCATTTCCTGCTAAGAGAGGCTTCTTCAAGGAGGGGTAGTAACTACACTTACTGGTGGGTATAAAGATAATATGTAGAACTTAGTAAGGAATTATAATGGTCTAGCAAAGTAGTGGTAGTAGATACTTTCCTAAGGTCCATAATCTCACTGGCCTCAGAAATCTGGCTAGGATTCTAGTACCAAGTATGAGCTCCCCTCTTGAGTGGGACTTAAATCTAGTCAGACAGCTGTAGGTAGCCAACGATGTGTGATGCGACTTCTTACACCTTTATGCATATCTTGTCATGCTATGAATTGCTTTGGTGCGTATAATGCTGTAGTTAATTAAGAGTGTGTAACTGCTTCCCTCCACTGGAAGTTTGCATAGTATTTTCCGTAGCCATGGAAGCTAGACCACAGGAAGGGGCTTTCAAGTTAGATCTAGCTTGAATCTTCTGAGTCCACAGTGTGTACTGTGTTCAGCAGTGTTAGTGCATCATCAAGCCCTGAGAGAATACCAACAGCTGTCGATAAACAGTACTGTTTATGGAGTGATTTGGACTGCCCTGGTCAAAGGTTTGAAAGGTTCCTCATGCCTGGTACTGGTTTTACAGTGAGGCCAATTGAGCTCTCCCATTGACCACCGTCTTTGTAGCTACCGAGCTGCTATTCATTATCTATCTGTGGTGGTGTCTTTTCAAGAACATCGTATGTTGAGGAATATAAGCTATATTTGAGCTTTTTTAATCTTCTTTTCCAACCATTGTAACTGGAGATTCATTTAATGACTCATATTACTTACTGCATGTTATTCGGAGGTTCACACATAGACTGTCAAGCATACGTCATGCCTGTGTGACATATTCTCCTTTGCTTCATTTTAACTATTTCACTATCGAAGGACTTGTTGTGGCCTCAGGTTTGAAAATTGTAAATAATGGTTGTTAAAACAATTTGTGTAGTTTTTTTTTTTAATTTAATGGTATTAGAGTCTTATTTTTTAAGGACACCCCACTGAGAATAGAGACCAGTGTGCTTACTTCATATTTTATTTAAATATTTCAAAAGGACTAAGAATGCTAAAGAAAACTTTTGAAATGAAAACAGACTGTGATAGCTTTAGCTTTATCACTCTCAGAACTGATTCCTACCCATTGACCAGTGGCATCGGGTGTTGTGTCTGTGCAAGAGGAAAGTTCACTCGTCAGCAGCACGGATTTGCACTCTTAGCACTTATTCTTTAGATTAGTAACACGAGTGGTGTTCAGCTTTTCTAAAGTGCTCTCGGGAAGGCAACTCATCTTACATTTATTTTTAATTAAAATACTTTAAGGCTGTATTTTCTAATCATGTTCCTTAAACTCTGAACAAAGACTCCCTTCAGCTTCCATGTAGGCTGCACCCTTTGCCTGGATTTATTTTCCAGAACTAATGCTGAGTCACGTGGTTCATTCTCCTTCCCTCCCACGCCTTAGGGTCACCTGGGTCTCTGCAATCTGTGTGCGGTGGCTAACGTCATTTTAATCTGTACCCATCAGTCATGGAATGTGCATTTAAAGAACTACTACGCCTTAAATAGTGGTAGAGTGCTGAAAGTATGCTATAGGAAAAAATAAATACATTTTAGACTTTCGTGTGACCTTCTTAGCAAAGTAGCCAAGGACTAAGACAACAAACATTCTCCAAGTTAGTGTCTGTGTAAGGGAGGCTGTGAGATGGCAGCTTTTCATACAGAAACCATTTGTCAGACTACACCATAACTGGAAATACCTTGACGCCTAGGAATATAGTTCAGGACGATAACCTGAAATTCAGGCAGCGTGGAAGACTTGAATCAAACAATTGTTTATAATAGAATATGAGAGACACTGAAGCTGCTGCACTGGGAGGATTAAACAGCACCTCCACCCTGATGACACCTGCAGGCTAGACAGAAGATAATGCATCCACTCTCTTAAAGAGCTGGCATTAAATACAACCTATTTCTCTCCCTTACCCTTGTTTTTAAAATTAACATGCGGTATCCTTAGAAACCCAAGGGTCAAGAATGAAATAAAAGCATGAAACTTTTATAAAGTCAGTTGTTAAATAATCTTTTGGGTGGGGGGGATGGAAAGAATGCTCGCCTGCCAAACTAGAAATGCTGGATTTAATCCCTAGCACCTGATAACGCTGTAAGGGGGCACAGGCATGCACACTGGAGCAGACGAAGGAGGATTAGAAGTTCAAGGCCATGCTTGACTGTATTGTAAACTCTTGTCCGCTCCGGGCTTCATGCAACCCTGTCCTAAATAAATAAATAAATAAATAAACAAATAATGTTGACTTAGGTTTAAAGAGATTTATAAGCTACTTCTGCTGTGGAAATCTCATTTGGGAACATGTGTTCTGTTGTAGGAACTTTGGTTATAAATTTTAAATTTCATTTTATAGATCAGGCACAAAGAAAACAAGTACAAATCAGAAGCTGATGCCTGGCTCTGGGGTGACATGGTGCCACTCTAGTCTCTGAACTTAGAAAGTTGAAGCAGAGGCACAAGTTTGAGCCAGCCTCAGGTACATAGCAAGATCCTGTCTCAAAACAAAACAAGGAAAACAAACTTCTTGACTCATTTGGATCTTTGAAGATGGTCATCTGAGCCATTTTATTGATGGGAAAGGTTCTGTGCACTGGATATCCTATGTCAACTATGCAAGCTTCCCCAAGGATTAGAACCTGTTGGCAGTGCAGCATCAAAGGCAGACAGATATTTTATGAGCATTGCAAGGAGATCTACCAGAACTTGTACGGTATGGAGACTGCTGTGAGAAGTCTCTGGGCATTCCCATGAGCCTCCAGTTCACTGAGCAAAACAATCAGCTGCCTTGGGTCCACTGATGGTGAGTGCTTCCCTCTGCCTTGCCCAGTGAGAATCTACTAGTGTGAGAACTAGGCTCTTTCCCTAAAACTCACAGCTGAAATCCAGGAGACCAAACTACCAGAATGGGGTCTGAGACTGCACGCATCTTACTCAGCTCCCAGGGGATGCTGCTGGGCCCTGAGTCACATCTGAGTGGCAAGGAGGTAGAGGACCACCAGACACTGTGGGCCTAAGCCTCTGGAATTTGCTGTGTTTAGGGAAGAGTGGTGTTGATTCCTCATATTATGTAGAATGCTTCATAGGTCCTATGTCCCTGGACTGATCTCCAGGCTTGCATTTGGTTTTTGTTTGTTATTTTGCCTGAGATAGTGTCTCATGCAGTCCAGGATGGCTGAACTCCTAATCACCCTGCTTCCGACCCCAAGGGCTAGGATTACAGGTTAAGTGTAAGGCCCAGACTGGACTTGACCAAACTTCAGTCAGGATTGAAAATGTACAAGTAGGCCTGAATTTTCTCAGAAACCTTAATCAAGTGACATTTCTGGGAATAACCACAAGAGTTACACCCAGATAAGAACAGTTTCAGCTGCATGCTCCGCACTCCCCACCCACGAGATAACCCACCTGGAATGTCCTGTTACCTTTTCACCCTGCTGACTTATGTCATTGCATCTAACCAATCAGCTTAAAGGTTATGTTGCTACTAAAAATAGCATTAAGCAAAAGAGTACAAAAGGATGCTTGTAAGTCCCTTTGGGGTGACCTCTGCTCCGGATCAATAAACCTCATGTTCTTGCATCGATTCATGCCTCAGTGTCTCTCTCGGGGTCCCTCTTGGTAAGAAGACCCATCTCTTGGGCTTCTCATAAGGCATGCCCAACCTTGAAGTTTATCTATTTATTTGTTTATTTGTTTATTTATTACTATTTATTTATTAGAGACAGGGGTCACCCTGTGTAGCCATTGCTGTCCTGGAACTCTCTATGTAGACCAGGCTAGCCTTAAACTCCTAGAGTTCCAGGCCTGTGACTCCCAAATACAGGGATTAAGTGCATATCCCATTCCACCCAGCCCATGTCATGCATTTTTTAAATGCGTGGAAGGCATCTTTAAAGACTGAGGTGTCTTACAAATCACTTATTGGGAAGTCACGTGACTGCCTGTATTTTCTGTTAATATGGCAGTGTTTTGTTTTATTCCATTGCTGTGATGAAGAACTAAGCCCAGTGTCTGAAGCCTGCCAGGCAAGTGCTGGGCCATTCAGCCACACCCCAGCCCAAGGTGAATATTTTTGGAGATGATTAAAAAAAGAAAAGATATGGACATAGTGGTGCCATGTCTATAATCTTGATACTTGAGAGAATAAAGCAGAAAAAATTCAAGTTCCAGTCTAGGAAAGCTAAATGGGGAGAAACGTCTCTGGAAGGCAAACTCTGAATTATCGTAAGTGGGCTATATGACAAGGTAGAGTGTAGAGGAGCACTTGGGATTTTTATGTTAAGAAAAGCTTTTTGGTTTAACTGACTAGTCACTAGAGGGTCGTGTTCCCACTCCAGCTGTGGTAGAGTTGTTTGAGTTAGAATTGGAAGCTTGATGCAGGTGGCTAGAATTTGGTTGAGTGATGTCAATATGCCACCTGTAGCTTGTCTTTGGATTGCGTGCCACATGAGTTTATGGGAACTTTTAGCTTAGGGCATAAAAGGTCTGAAGCCCCAAGAGTCGGTGTGGGTGTTGGTGGTTTGTTGGTTGGGTTGCTGTCGTTAGTGTGAGAACAAAGGTGGGAGAGATTCGAGCTTAGGACAGCCTAAAAAGAGGCTGTGAAGATTTCTACCTTTCTCTCTTTCTGTATTAAGGCCGCTTGTAAAAGCGGTGAAGATTTCTATCTTTCCTTTCTTCTTCCCTAAATTGAGGGTAAAAAATTGTAGCGCACTGCTACAGTAGAGCATGCCTGTGCTTCAGGAATGGAGCAGAAACGACTCACTGACAGTTGCATCCCCAAAGCTCACTCAGCAAGGGTGACAGCTCACAATCTAGGAACCTGGAGCACACTGCACAGCCTGTAGGACTGTCTTCCCAGGAGCCTCAGTTGGTTTAAATCTCTCCCAGGCGGCTGGTATGGTCTGGTCTCAGGCTTCCTTGCATCCCAGCTTTCTTCCTTCAGAAGGGAACTCTCACTTCTGGCTCTGAGGGGTCTAGTGAAACAGGGACATCCTGAGCTAGTTTGAGTTATTTACCTTCCTGTTTAAAGAGATTTCTTGCAGGATTTCAATCTGTTACAGATGAGGTGGGATGACATGAAATTGAAAAAGGATTTCTTTCTGCAGATTCTTGCTTGTGCTGACTCTTGCCTCCTCTCCCTGGAGGGCTGACAATAAGGTGTCTGGTGTTACAACCCAGAATGGCTTGAGTAGAATTTGGAGATGTCTCCTTACCTACCCTAACACATTCACACCTCTTGTTTTGGGGAGTTTTGAGTTGTCTGTGTTGTTTTTGAGCTACAATTTTGCACTATAGCTTGTCTGACCTGGAAATCTTGATGCCTTAATGCTTTAGTGCTAGGATCACAGATGTTGGACATCACTCCTGGCACAGACACCTAGGTCTGATACCTCTTTGCCCTTAATGTCTGTCCTCTTCCTTCACCATTGAAAAATACAGACTTGCCCTTCTGGGATTACCTGTCACTCAGTGACCTATCACGAGTGTGGATAAGACTCAGTAAGTGTTAGAATCAACACTCGGAATTAAAGAAATCAAGATGCTTTCACAGTTAGTCTGTGATATTCTGACTGTGTAACATAGACTGAGACAAACTCTCAGCAGTCCTCCTGCTCAGCTTCTCCAGGGTTGAGATTAATGGTATGGCCACCATGGCTTTTGCTTACTATATGTGAATATTCTGGCTCTGGAATCTTACCCCCAAGTTCAGAGCAGTTCAGTTTGTTTAAGGAAATTGAGTTTCATTTTTAAAGACAAGTTTCATGTAGCCCAAATTCCTTATATAGCCAACAATGGCCTTGCATTCCTGATTTTTTTTTTTCTGCCTGAGTTCACAGGCCTGTACAACAACACCCAGATGTGATGTCTGTTTGGTTTTTTTTCAAATCCTGTTTGAGGAAGTGGAGAGGAGGGAGAGTGGTAAGCAAAACCTCCAGCTCTTGTACCTCTGTGTTTGACAGAGTCTGCAGAAGGTTACACATGTGAATGCTGAGTTTACCTACTCATATTACATGGATAAGGACCTCAAGTACTCTCCCTGTGTGGACTCTCCCAAGTTTCTGTGTTTTCTCTGACAAAGGTTCTTTAAGAGGACTGACCAATTTTAGACATACATTCTTTGATTCCATGACAGCCATTGGCTTGACCTGGTGATCACTTTGTACCTCATGCTCATCTTCATATTCTATTTTCAACTCCCCCGTTCTCCTGGACACATGGGGAGGGGCTCTTCACACCGACTGGAGGAGTCCATGCTTTCCTTGCCATGGTACTGAGGAAGAGGCAGGTGTGCAAGCATGAGCCTTTGGCAGGATTAGTGCCCAGTGTAAAGGGAGAAGCACAGAGGTAGACGTGGGCTCCTGGGTTAGGAAAGATGCCCAAGGAGAGGCATTTTGGGTTGAGTCTATGACAGAAGAGTCATGATTTATACTGGAGGCTAGGAAGGGAATAGGTAAATTCACTTTGTTCCATACCCAGTCACACATTAGACAGTTAGCACAGGTGCAGAGGAAGCACTGGAATGGTCCAAAGAATGGAAGGCCATATTCAGAGACCATGGTCTTTGTCAGGTGGAAAAACATTAATGATGCCAGTGGGTCATACTCTGCCAGCCTTAGTCAAAAGAGATCAATTTAGTCTTTAGAAAGAAATGGGTTAAATTCTTTTGTTACAGTATTTTAAAGTAATGTGTACATGTGTGGATTTGTGCATATATGACTACAGTGCAGTGCCCTGAGAGGCCAGAATTGGGTCCCCTGGAATTGGAGCTACAGATGGATCTGAGCCACCATGGTTGTGCTGGAGACTGAACCTGAGTTTTCGCAAAAGCAGTTTGTTCTCCTAACAACCAAGTCAACTCACCAGCTATGTGTAATAGTATTTTGTAAGGCATTTTATACTAATGCTAAGATTTGTAGTTTTTTACATTTTAATATTTCTGAATTGGACTGTGTTCCACAATTGGGTGGGTCATAGTTTTAACTTCTTTTTTGTTTTAATCTGTTTTTGAAATCATTTTATTTTAAGGATTTGTTTTACTTTATGCACGTGTTTTGCCTATATGTATATATGTGCATCTTGTGCGTGCAGAGGCTTGCAGGGACCAGAAGAGAGCATCAGGTCTCCAGGAACTACAGTTACAACTGAGAGCCAATTGTGAGCCACCATGTGGGTGCTTGGAACCAGAACTAAGTTTTCAGCAAGAATAGCAAGTGCTCTTCTCCAGAGCAAGTTCCCCAGCCCCTAAATTCTGTGTTGTTTGTCACTTTGGTGTGTGTGTGTGTGTGTGTGTGTGTGTGTGTGTGTGTGTTGTTGTTGTTGTTGTGCATGTCTGTGTGTACCTGTTTGGAGCTTATTTGGAGAAAATTTCTCCTTGATCATTGTCTGTCTTAGTCCCTTGAGACAGGGTCTTTCACTGAACCTGGAGCGAGGCTGGAAGTCAGCAAAGCCTGACAATCTGCCAGTCTCTGCCTCTCATAGCCCTGGGGTTACATGTATGCTTGGCCATGTCTGGCTTTTTATGGAGTGCTGGGGATTTGAACTCATGTCCTCACACTTGTGCATCCATTGAGTCATCTCCTCAGCCACAGAAAGATCTTGTGTCCCTTCTCTTTGCAGGAGTTTACTAAGTCAAGTCCTTTCATCCTTTACAATAATAAAAGCACTGCTTAACCCTGGGTTTTAAAAATCCACCCAAACATACTCTCCTGAACATCTGACCATCTAAGCTACTCCAGGAATGCCTCATCCTGAATTTCCTGCAGTTTTCCATATCAATCATGTGCAAAGAGTTGATTGTGTTTTCTGTTTGTTTTGTTTTCAAAATCAGCATTGACACTTGAATTCACCATAAAAAGAAAACTGAAGAGCAGCAGACATACAACATTTTAGATATCTGGTTTGGTTTCATTTTGGGTGCTAGGGGTTGAACACACTTTGAGCACATGCTGAACAGGTGCTCCACTACTAGGAAGCATCCATTGACTAAGGCTGAAAGATGCTGGGTACACACTGAACACCTCTGCCCTGCCAGCTATGGTAACTCTGTAGTCTCTGCACTCAGGAAGGCCTGAGCCATCCTCTAGGCTGCCTTGAGCTGTGTAGTCTCAGGCAAGCCTGGCACACTCAGCCAGGGCCTTGGTGGTCCATGGATGTGCACAGAATAAAGAAGAGTTCTCAGGCTGTCAATGTGGCTCAATGTCAATGTCAAAAATGCATGCCCAGAAAGTCTGACAACCTGAGTTTGCTTCTGGGAACCAGAAGTTGAAGAAGAGAATTGACTCTAAAGTTGTTCTCTGATCTTTACAGGCATGCCATATCATGTGCTTACACATATATACACATTAATAATAATTTTAATAATAATAATAATAATAATAATAATAACTTTAGCCAGGCCTGAATTTGTGAGTCTGAGGCAGACAGACCTCTGTGAGTTTGAGGCTTGCCTAGTTTACATAGAGAGTTCTAGGGCAGCCAGGGGTACATATAAAGATCCTTTCTATAGATGGATGGATAGATAGATAGATTTTAAATTTTTTCTCACCCCAAGGATAACATAATGTTGATACAGAATTGTTGGTTTAAGATGAAATTTCAACTCTATTTATTGTTTACTCCTTACTGTACAACATGGGGGAAATGTTTCTCAGTCTTTGAGACTGAAGGTGAACATGCTGGTGCACTCAGAACAGAGGCTGCACCAGTGTGTCCTGTTCAAAGGTAGGTAAGTCTTCTTTTGGTGCTAGTCATCTGTAATTCCAGAAGACTGACTTATAATTCTTTTGGGTAAATTGTTGATTACCAGCCAATGGACATTTCAAGTGAATTCTGGGCCAGCTAGGACTAAAATAGTGAGAGCATGAGTCAAGAAGTTACAGAAAAATGAGATTAAAAGGAATTTAAGAGCACAGCATTAGCCAAGATCCAGCCAGCCCTTGCCTTTGACACTTTTCTGACTATGTAACCTTGACACAGTAAATCTATTAACTTTCTTTTTTCATTTTCTCCTGGGTAAAATGTGGAGAAATTGTCGTGGTGGGGTTCTGTCAGTCAGTCTATATAAAATTTGCATCTCTGTGCCTGGTGAATTGTAGCCACTGATGTGTTACACTGATGTGTAACCACTAATACTACTGATAATTACTCTAGAGGAGCATTGCAAGGATGACATCTGATTTATGCTCCATAGGACACTGAGCGGCAGAAGTGGAGAGGGATTAAGGGTTTGGATGCTGAAATAGTCCATCGTGTTACCATGTTTTAGAAATATTATAACGCACCTCAACTTTTCTTTGGTGGTGTGCATCTGTGCTGTTCAATATGCAGCTATTTCCAAATGTGGCTGTTGGAGAGCACGAGAAGTGAAAAGAGCCAGGCACGGTGGAGTTTGTCTGCAATCTCAGGTTGATCATGAGTTCAAGGCCAGCCTAGGCTACACAGCAAGATCAAAACAAACCAACATAAAAATGTGAAATGAATAGGAAACATATTCCCAGGTTCCGCTAGACAAACTTCAGTATCTAAAGCCAACAGTATAAATATTAGGGACAGCACAGCTACAGAGCATGCTCACCATGCAGAATCCCATTGGAGAGTACCACTCTAGAGCTGTTTCTGTCCTTAGTTTTTTTTTTTTTTTCATTTCCTATAATAATGCCATAAAATACATGAAAGCTTTGAAAACAGATTTTCAAATAAAATTGTCCAAGTGCCAGCAGTACTCATAAAAACTAAAAGATGGAAACAATCAATTTTTACCATCTTATAAGTGGGATAAACAAATCATGATACATTTGTATGGTAAAACATCATGCAGTCATAAAAAGAGTAAAATGTAGATTCATTCTGCAAGATGGATGCACTCTGAAAGTCTTATGAAGAAACCAGACACAAATGACTGCCTGTTTTATTACTTATAATCCCATGTTCTTGGAGGACTCACATCTCTATGCGGTACATTTGTTTGAGTCACTCCTGAAAAGAAATAAATGGATTCAAAATACAAGTTGAGCACAGTCATATATACCTGTGTGAGTTGGAGAGTCAGAGAGACAATGGGCTGTTTCCAATTCCTAGAGCTATCTGTGAGCAGGAGGCTCAAGGTCAGTTCCTGGTGCACTAGTTGGGGTACTTTCTCTTGTGAGTCATTAGGTATTTCAGTGACATTCCATGGATACACCCCAGATCATCAGGAATGTAAATATCTGCCTAGAATTCACTTTTATAGCAAGTACCTGTCTAGCTAAAGACTATCAAGGCATCTGTCTTTTGTAGAATACAGGTAGTAGCCATGGATGAGTATTGTCCATCGAGCAAGCTACACATGGAATTACCTCAAGCCACTCCCAGTCCCTCAAAATGAAAGAGGAAAGCTGCTCTTGGAAACTCGACCTTTTAACTGCAGGCAAAAGTTAGAGAGTATTAAATAATAACTGTAATTCTATCAAGAGTAGATAAAACAGGTTCTATATAATACAAGCAGCTCACACCATTGAGAAACATGCTAGAGCTACTTCTTACAATACTGCTCTGTGCCTTCATGAGCCACCTGGCTCTTCTGTCTTCCTCAGTCATTAATAAATGGACGAATTATATGTGTTTCATTATCAGGAATGCCGAACAGGTTAAATCTGTTTTCAAACACTAAAGCTCAACTTCACAAGAATGCTGCTACCAATATACATCCTATATACAATAGTCAGCTTTCCTTTCATAACTAGATATTTTTAGAACAAATGAAGATTGGAAAATATCAAACACTATTGACTGCCCTTGGATAAGAGCATATTAAAGGCTCTGGGGATTCCTGCTGCTGAGAAACTTGTTAAGTTTGTCTTTGGCAAGCATTATGTTTGCTTTCATAATTTAACAGGGAATAAGTAATGAACAGGTAATATTGTTCATGCTTGACACGAATCCCTTAGGGCATAGTATCCACAGTGTTTATTCTTATTAGAATATCATGTACAGCTTAGCATTTGTGTGTGTGCTGTGAGCATGTACACCTTTTCATGTACGTGAATGTGAACATCCCTGTGGAAGCCGGAGGTCAACAAGGGTGTTTCCTCAATCACTCTTCACATTTTTTGAGACAGTGTCACTCACTGAATTTAGAGCGTATTGATGGCTAGTCCAGCAAATTTTAGAGATCTGCCTTTCTCTGCTCCTCAGCCCCAGCATTATAGACATGTGCTACTGTGCCTGTCTTCTAATGGGTGCTGGGGATCTGGACCCAGGTCCTCACACTTGGGCAACAAGCAATTTACCCACTGATGGAGCTCCCTAGGCACTTAGTACTTATTTTTATTTTATCTAATAATACAGACTTATTTATTGACAGGGTCTTAACTGTGGGTCTCAATCCCATATAGGGTCACATAACTGAATGTGGTGGTTATTAAAATTTGGCCACGGTAAAAGGCTTCTGAAAGTCTTTTGGTTCCATGACGAAAACTTAATTCAAAACCTAACATGTACTGAATCTGATAAGTTTCCTGGAACATACTTGTGCTGCATTGTGTAACTCCACTGAAACAGCGGTTCCGAACACACAGCATGTATACTTTGCACTAAACATACCATCACATCATGCATGCCAAAGAATGCTACCCCCAAACCACAGCTCAAAGAAATATTATTGTTATCTCCAGTGTTTTTACTGTTCATACAAAGTTCTCTGCTTTTGTAGAAACATAACAATTTAACTGTAGAAAAAGATTTTTAGTATTTTCCTACCGTCATTCCTTAGCATGTATCAAGTGAATATATCTTTGGATTATATTGTAATAGAATGATTGATTTTTTTAACCACAAACACGTTTGAAGGGTGGTGGTCACAACTGGTCAAAGTATTGAGAATAAGGACTGCTAAGACCTAAATAAGACACTGATATCACTCCCTACAAGTCCCAGGAAACATGACAGAAGAGGCAGAAAGAATATAAGACCTAGAGGATAGAGATGAGCACACTGAAATGCTGGCTTCTGGATGTGATATGATCTTCACACCCAGAAGATCATGGACACACACACAGCAGATGTGCTTACCTGCACAAGGCCTGAACACCCCCCCACACACACACATACACGACCGAGGTAATAGTTAGGATGAAGGAAGTCAGCAACGGTAGGAGAGGTGTAAGAAAGAGTAATAAGCAGGTGAATATGATCACAATACATCCATACATGTGTGTAGTTGTCAAAGAAGTTTAGTACTGTCCAGTTGCTGACTTGAATTTCATAAAAATAAATGCTCAATGAATGTTGATTTGAGATCAGGACAGAATTTCTGAAATGACCCCAAACATAATTTTGCTTTTTATTCTATATAACTAAGCATTTATTATTTTAAAATATTTTATTATTATTTATTTATGTATATATGTCTTTATATAGGCATGTGCCTAAGTTTAGAGCTATCCTCTGGAGCTGGAGTTACACCCAGTTGTTTGATGCACAATGTGAGTGCTGAGAATTGAATTCAGATCCTCTACAAGATCCAATACAAGTTCTTAACCACTTAGCAATCTCTCCAGCAATATACAAAGAATTTACTCATATTTATACACAGTAACAATTAAAAACTCCAAATATTAATCAACACTAAAACATGGACAATATTTTATGTCTGAAGCATTAAATATTCACCCAAAATGTAATACTTTATGTTAAAATAAACAAGCACTTGCATCACAATATGGAATTTTTATTTCATTTTCAATAAATCAAAAACATTTTTTGGGATGGTGGTGGCTGGAGAGATGGCTCAGTGGTTCAGTGTCTGCTCTTGCAGAAGACCTGCAATCACATGGCAACTTAAAACTGTACTTAACCCGTTTCAGTGCATCCATGAGGTTGGCAGAGGTCAATACTAGGTGTCATCCTTAATCGCCATCCATCTTATTTCATGAGGCAGGTCTCTCCACCTGGAACTTGCTGATTTGTTTAGAAGGACTGGTGAACAAGCTCCAAGGACCTGTCATTTTCCTCCCCCATACTGACTTTCATTGCATTGCTGTCTTATGTGGCTTCTGAGAATTGAACTTGGGTGCTCATGCCTGTATGCCATGTACCTTACTGATTGAGCCATCTCTCAGCGCCCCCCCCCAAATCAGTTTAGACACATTTCTTTATGATTTGTTATCAGTAAATGCTTCAGATATATTTTACATACCTATGTATCTGAATATACTTGTATCATGTAAAAAATTCCCAGTAAAAAGGGGTCTCTAGGAGAGATGGCTCAGAGGTTAAGTGCACTGGTTGCTCTTTCCGATGTCCTGAGTTCAATTTCCACCAACCACATGGTGGCTTACAACCATCTATAATGGGATCAGATGCCTTCTTCTGGCATGCATGTGTACATACAGATAGAATACTCATATACATAAATAAATCTTTATTTTTAATTTTAATAAAATACTCATATAACTTATATAATATATCCCATCCCCCATTCCCTCCACCCCAACTCTCCCTATCTCCCCTAGATCTACCCCATTACCACTCACAAACATCCCCCTCTTTGCTTTTCCACAGAGAGGAACTGTCCCACTAGAGCACAATCACATGGCATAGCAGGATGGAACAAGGCCAGGCACCAATTCCTGTATCAAGATGGGCCAGGCAGCCCAGCAGGAGCAAAAGGGTCTCAAGGGCAAGTAAAATGGTCTGAGACACCCCAACTCCAGCCTGTAGTTTTTCAAGAATACCAATCCAGACAGCAATAAGATGTTTTGAGGGATCCTGCAGGTTCCCTGTCTGTGGCTTCAGTCTCTGTGGGCCCCTAAGAGTGCTACTCAGTTACACTGTGGGGCTTATTCTTCTTGTGTCCTTGACCCTTCTGGTCTCTACTATGGGGTTCCTTCTTCCTCTTTCCTCCATGGGGTTCTTAAAAGGAGATAAAAGCTTGGCTATTGTGACACATGCCTTTAATCCCAGCTGTGGGGAGGCAGAGGCAGGTAGATCTCTGTGAGTTCAAGTCCAGCCGGGGCTACAGAGTGAGTTCCAGGACAACCAGAGTTACAACAGAGAAACCCCATCTCTAAAAACCAAAATCAAAAGGGGGGAGTCACTAGTGGCAAAATTACAAGTCTTGGTGTGCCACAATTTAGAATCTTGAATCTTTTCTTCTTCATCCAGTCCTAAATAATGGGCTATCAAACTACAATGACAATGGAAAAATAGGAATTGCATTAGTGCAGAATGTAAGAATATATCACCTTCACCTTCATCTAATTCCATTCAATCCTTGTGTGCAGCAAGTTTCTCTTCCTGAGGTTGGAAACTCACCCTAGATGGAGCAGCATTTCTACCACCCTGACGGAGGCTGGAGACAAAGGGAGAGGACTGGAGTGTATATGTGGCTTGTCACAGGTGAGGAAGCAAACACACCAACAAGACTATTAAATATCCCCTCCTACTCCTTATTGAAGAAAATTAATGTAAGCACTATACATATTCGTGAGGTGCAGTGTCTTGTTGCACAGCATGCACACAGTGCACATTGCTCAAGTCAGGACTATCAGCATTTTCATCTAGTATTTATGTCTGAAGCCTTGATGGTTTTTCTTCTAGTTCTTTATAAAATATATAAAGGTCACTGTGGCCTGTAACCATCCATCGTGTTATGAAACTTCTTCTGTGTTTTGGTACCTTCCCTCCTATATCTCTCAGCCTCAATATTCCACATCCAAGGAGACAAATTTTAATTTTCAAGGTGAGAGAAAACATGTGAAATGTGTCTTTCTGTGTTGGTTTATTTCACTTAAAACAGTGTTCTCTAGTTCATCCAGTTAGCTGAAAAATTAAAAAAAAAAAATCCTTATAACATTCTGTATTTCTTTATAAGTGTCAGTGGAGTGCTCAGCCACAAGTGGTATGTCTATGTCACACACATGCCCCGGGGTCTCAGGAACCATCAAAGATCGGGTGGAAGGATTATAAGAACCAGGGGTTAGGGAGGACCAAAGCAAAATAGTGTCTCCTTGACATGAAAGGACCACTAACTACATGAACTCACAGCAGCTATGCTTGCATAAGACCCACACAAGATCACGCAATCAACATTCTATCATGGAGAAAGCAAGGCTTGGGAGCCCCTAACAACTGCTGACTTCTAGGGGAGGAATAGTCAATTTTCATTCTTTAAGTGTATAATCCCTGGGAGGTTGACCATGAACTCATGAATGGTCCCATACCTATGAGAGTATATGGTAAGCACAAATTGAACTCAGTGAGTTTACTTATTAAAAAATAAAACAGAAGACCTGAAGTTGGGAAGGATGAAGAGGTAGAGGTCGGTCTAGAAAGAGTTAGGAGGAAGAGTGGGGGTGAGTATGATCAAATACATTCTATGAAATTCTCAAAGAATTTATAAAAATATTATATTAAAAACTAAGAAGTAGATCATTCACTCGTGACTTCAATAGCCACATCAGCAGTGAGCTGAAAACATGATAACCAACATTTCCTGTAGCAGTACACTGCTGTGGGCTCACCAAAGAAGACATGGAGGCATATTCATAGGTGCAAATCCTGCTGGACCTCAGTAGAGGGAACCACTATCATGCCCACGCCATCCTGGACAGTGAAACCCTGAGCATCTCAGCTCAGGGGTTTTTATTGATACCTAACCGCTCAAGTGTTCTATTGATAGCATGTGCAGATCATGAGGAATCAAATATCTTTTACATAAAGCCAACACCTGCAGACAATACAAAATGCCAAGGCCTAGGCAGCCCTTCACCCAATAATGCACAAAACAACCATTTTAAATATAACTAAAAATAAACTTCTACAACAATTTCCACTTCTCAACATTCCAGAACTAACATTGTTGTGGTTACTGAGGAGCATGATCTCAGCACAGAAACATGAGTGCACCCAGGATCTTCCTGGTGAGACGAGCAGGAGAGTCTTAAGTCACTGTAGCTCTGATCAATCTGTACTCCCCCAAATGTGTAGAATTGTCTCCTGGGCACACTAAGGGGACCTAACCAGATCTTAATGTTGGAGGAATGCCCTATTTTTGTATTGGCTGCATACAAGTATCCATGCATTTTAAGCATACACCTAGTATTGGATGCACAGTTTCTTACTATCTCTAACAAGATAGCTGAGGTTAGACTTTGCAGTTGCCCACCTGACACAAACTGTACCCACCACAGGCTACCCAGAGTCACTGTGTAGAGACATCTGAATTCAGAGACGAGCATAAAATGTTGTAAAAGTTGAGAAACTTACCCTCAATTTTTACACAATTCCCAGGGCCTTGTTACACAATTTTTAGTATGCTAAGCCTAGTTTCATTCATTGTTGAATGACAAAAATGAGGACATGGCTACTCCAAGGTATGGTTGAGATGGCTGATTGTAAACATGAGGGAGAATACAGCCAGAGGCATCTGGAAGAATCCAGACTGAACATGGCCAGCAGACAGAACTGGGCCACGAGAAAGAGAGGGGAGGAGAGCAAGAGAGGAAGAGAGGAGCCATGGACCAAGAGGACAAGAGCAAGCCAAGACCAGGAGCTGTTGCGTGGCCAGATGGTTGAGGTTATATAGGGATGAGGGGCTGGGGGAGGGAAGCCCAGCCCCTTGGCTAAATAGTTCAGGGTGGGAGGGCGTGAGAAGAGCTGGGAGGAGCTAAAGGTACTGAATGAGACTTGTCCTGGGTTTCTTTGGGACTTGACAATAAGAATTGACCAGAATTTGGAGGGAAGGCTAAGAAGAAAAATATCAAACACATAAGGAAAAAAAAAACCATGAAAATAAAAATAGAGAAACAGAGGGCACAGCAGGCAAAAATCCAAGAAATGCAGGTCTGAACATGAAACTTTCTCCAAACAGATTCACAAAGGCTGCTTTCATTGAAAATGGCTCAGTGCAGGCAGGGACAGACCAAAAAGGGCTTTCCTGAGTTGTTCAGAGGATAATCAGTTACTATAAACTTGAACATATCTAACTTCCAAGTTCTATCTCTCACATCTCCCCAGCTGACACAAAGCATGGGAATTTTGGAAATGAAAAACCTGGAAAAGTGATCATAAACTATAGAGGCAAACTTCAGAAAGAGAATACAAGAGATAGAAGAGAGAATCTTGAAGATACTATTGATGAAATAGATACATCAGTAAAGGAAAATATTAAATTCAAAAAACTCCTGACATGAAACATCCAGGAGATCTGGGACACTATGGAAAGACCAAACCAAAGAATAATAGCAATAGAGGAAGGAGAAGACTCCCAGCTCAAAGGTCCAGAGAATATTTTCAACAAAATATTGAAGGAAAACTCCTAAACCTAAAGAGAGCGATGCCTATAAAGGTACAAGAAGCTTACAGAACACCATATAGACTGGACCAGAAAAGAAAGTCCCCTCACCACATAATAATCAAAACACTAAACATACAGAACAAAGAGAGAATGCTAAAAGCTGCAAGGGAAAAATAAGAAGTAACATACAAAGACAAACCTGTTAGAATCACATCCAACTTCTCAATGGAGGCCCTAAAAGCCGAAAGGGCCTAGAGAGAAGTACTACAGACTCTAGGGAAACACAGATGCCAGCCCAGACTACTATATCCAGCAAAACTTTCAATAACCATAGACAGAGAAAACAAAATATTTCATGACAAATTCAAATTCAAACAATATCTACCTATAAAACAAAAGATACTAGAATGAAAACATCCAACCCAAGGAGGTTAACTACACTCGGGAAAATACAAGAAATAATCTCATAATATCATAATCAATAGAAGGAACACACACACACACACACACACACACACACACACCACAGCCAACAACAACTACAAAATAATAGGACCTAACAATCATTGGTCATTGATATTCCTCAACTCCCCAATTAAAAAACAAAAAACAAAACAAAAAAAAAAAACCACAGACTAGCAGAATGGATGCAAAAACGTAATCCATCCTTCTGCTGCCTACAAGATACACACCTCAACCTCAAAGAGAAATGTTACCTCAGAGTAAAGGGTTGGGAAAAGATTTACCAATCAAATGGATCTAAAAATCAAGCTGGTATATTGGTCTTTTGTGGGAGCAGGGGATCGGTGGTGAGTGGCACGGTGGCACGGAGTCACTAACCCAAGAAGCTCAGACTCTGTGGAAATGCCTTCCTGGTGTAAACACTTTATTATGAAAGAAACAGGACTTTTAAAGAGGGAGCGGTGAGCAAGGTGAAGAAATTCAACCATCTTTAGGCATGTATGCTTACGTTCTTAGCCTATCCATTTCACTGATATTGGTGAACAAGGCTTCTGCAAAGAAGAAGGAGGCACCACTTCAGCAGGGGCTTTCCCACCATTGAGGCTCAACTGGTGTGCCAGGATCCACCATTTTAAAGGGTCACACAATGTGCCATGGGCCAGAGGTACTGGCCTAGCAGGTCTGATACCTGCCTCAGATCCAGCTGACATCAACAGGTGTAGCCATTCTAATATCCAACAAAACAGACTTCAACCCTACATGAATCCAAAGAGACGGGGAAGGATACCTTATACTCATCAAAGGAAAAATCCACCAAGATGACATTTCAATTCTTAAAGTCTATGCCCCTAACACAAGGGCTCCCACATTGTAAAAGACACATTACTAAAGCTAAAAGCACACATTGACCACCACACACTGATAGTGGAGGTTTTCAGTACCCAGCTCTCACCAACTGACAGGTCATCCAGACAAAAACTAAACAGAGAAATACTGGAGCTAACAGAAGTTATAAATCAAATGGACTTAGATGTTTACAGAACATTTCACCCACATACAAAAAAATATACCTTTTACTCACTCCCTCACAGAACCTTCTCCAACATTGACTCCACATACTTGGCCACAAACCAAGCCTCAATAAACACAAGAAAACTGAAATAACCCCATGTATCCTATCAGACCACCAACTACTAAAGCTAGACTTCAACACCAAGAGCAACAAGAGAAGGCCCACAAATTCACGGAAACTGAACAACTCTACTAAATGATGACAGGAGACAGAAATAAAGAAAGAAATTAAAGACTTTCTCAAATTCAGTAATTAATCCACAACATCCAAACTTACGGGACACAACGAAAGCAGTGCTAAAAGGAAAATTCATAGTATAAAGTGCCTACCAAAAAAGAGTGGCAAGATTACACACTAGAAAATTAAGAGCACATCTGAAAGCCCTAGAACCAAAAAAGCAAGCACATCCAATATGAATAGATGGCAAGAAATAATCAAACTGAGGGCTGAGATCAATAAAATAGAAACAAAGAGAACAATTCAAAGAATCAATGAAACAAAGAGCTGGTTCCTTGAGAAATCAACAAGATAGATTAAACTAACTAACCAACCCCTAGCCCAACTAATTAAAAGACACAGAGAGAAAAGACCCAAATCAACAAAATCAGAAGCAAAAAGGGGGATATAACTACAGATAACAAGGAAATCCAAAGAATCATTAGGTCATACAGCTTAGCAGTCAATTCTCCTAACGGCCATAAACCTGCAAGGTGTTGTCATCCTGAAAGACAGAGAGGGAAGGGGTCAATGAGGGTACAAGTAGATAAATCTTACCCAGTGCAAGGTGCCTTCAGGTTACAAAGTTGCAGTGCATTGCCACTAGTAATGGCAGAGTTTCAGTCCTTGTACTAAAGGGATTCCTGTCTGATTCATCTTGCCATACTCTGCTGCTGAGCTCTAAAAGGCATCCCACACAGCGTGAACCACTACGCTCTTCATCCACCACTGTTGAGGGTCTGGGTATAAGTCTGAATTCCAAGCAGAATGGTTACTTTCAAAGCCACTCAAAATAATTCTATTTTTAAAAACCATTAGGCTTGTAAATTTGGGTTATTATGGCTATAGGATTTTGTACTTTGGATGCATTTTTATTCTACTTTTGAGTCTTTTGGCTGATTAGAATTAATGCAGAGAAAACAACTTACAAGGGAGTCCTTGCATAGATACATGAAATCATTACCATCTACCCTTTGGATTTTAAGATTCTATAACTTTAAAATAGGTACCAATATTGTTAGTAAAGATTCATTGTTTAACATTTGGTGTCATGCACAAAGACTATAATCAAATATTTGTAAGCCATATGGGATTAGGCCAGCATCAGCATTTAAGATCTGAGGTCCTGGTGTGGCTTATTCTGCTTCCCACTTTTTGGCAACAGGGTGACTCAGCAAGGAACCTATCCCAGCTCTCTGTTTTAGATGGGCTTTCAGAGAAAGTATAATAATAATAATAATAACAACAATAACAAATAGAACATAAGACCACTTCTCAGTAACAAATATATCTTCTTCAAAGTCTAGAAGGGCCATATTTTCAAAGATCAATCTCAAACTTTGAACAGTATTTTAAATGGCACAAAGCAAAGTAGAATGTGACATACTTGATATCTAAGAACACTGTCTAAATGGCAAAATCTGGAACCAGCTGGGTTCCATTCTCATCAAAGCCACTACACAGATCCATTTCCTCTTCTTCCCATCAGGTTTTCAAATGGAATGATGGAGAGGAATGAACGACCCTGGGAGAAAACAGCCCCTCAGGATTTGGTTATTAGGTTTTGATGGGGC
Organism: Cricetomys ansorgei; assembly: GCA_026225945.1. Taxonomy (NCBI): domain Eukaryota; kingdom Metazoa; phylum Chordata; class Mammalia; order Rodentia; family Nesomyidae; genus Cricetomys; species Cricetomys ansorgei. Next base: position 35,626,280 of record JAMJFZ010000199.1, read on the forward strand.
TTGGTATTTTCCAAGTATGATCTATAGAGTCTTGACATATAATACACTGAGTACAATTTTACAATGGTGTAAAATAGGTTCTATCACCAACTTAATCTTAAGAGTTGAGCAAACTGAAACACAGGTTGGCTTTTCTAAAGTTAAGGAGGAAATAAAAGGATTGGGGCTTGTGTGGTCCAGAATCAACTTGGAGTGACTGTTTCAGATTTCCCAGTGACTTGCAGAAAGGACAGCTCTTGATAACACTCTCCTCTTTCAGCGACAGGATTATGCTGGTCTGTTCACAAATTGTTTCCATCTACCCCATCTCCCAGTGACCTAAATCTTGGTCCTGCTTATTCTTCGCAGTAAAAAGAAAAGAATAATTTACAACAGTAAAGACATTAAGCCAATTATGGTGTTGCATGGCATTAATCCCAGCACTGAGAGACAGAGGCATTTGGGAGACAGAGGTCAGATAATCTGTGACTCAGTCTGGTCTACATAGTGAGTTGCAAGCCAATCAAGCAACATAGACCCTGTCTCAAAACAAAAATAAACTCTAAACAAACAAAAACTCAAAATATCAGCTGTGGACATTCTACAGTTTTAAAAAACCTTGTACTTATTTATTCTCATTCAGAACACAGTAGCCAAGTGATGTACATTGGTAGCTTGCGCTGGGGAGGAAGTCACCCCCAAATCAGAGTTTGCACCATTGTGATGCCACATTTTCAACTATGAACAACAGGTAGCTAGCCTGGAAACTTCTACTCCTGTAAGTCAAGCCTCATCTGTGGAAGTCCATCTCTTGCTATCACCTTTAGTCTTGCTTTAATAGCTTAAATGTTAAGGATGTTAAAGAATTACTTTTACCACAGCAAAAACATTTCTAGGAAGGCTCTAACTCACTAGAGAATTGACAAGAATAATTTTCAGGATGGGTTTCAAAGTATAACTGAGGATCAGAGAAAAGTTTTTCTGGAAATTTAATAAATTACCTTTATATATTTTAGACACTGTGTGCTAAAGTCTAACTTTAATTTTTATTTTTCCATGGTGTTTTTTCTTCTGTCCTTATGAAGTCACCTCTTTACATGGGCTTTGGTGGAGGTCACGGTACAGCACCAGCAGGTCTAAATCGTGGTGGGGGTGTCTGGTCCTTCTAGGCTTCTGGAGATGGATTCTGACCACCTTGCTGTGAAGGGCAAAGCTCACGTAGTAATACAGCTTGACATGGTTTGGAAAGCACTTAAGTGTCAAAGACACTTGCTTTGCATGTCCCCGACAGCAGCAGCCTCTGTAATGTTCCAAACAACGGACTTAATGGCCTTGTCCTTGGGAACGCACCAGGCATAGTTCATGCAGCGAATTGGCTGCACATGACCTTGGTCTTTTGTGGCATCACTGTTGTCTCTTCTTTTTCCAACAGTCTCACTATACAACCCAGGCTGATCTCAAACTCAAAAGCCAGTCATCTGGTTTAAAAATACATGTCAGGATCATGTTGTAAAAGCCAATGTCTTTTCTTTTGATATATATATACACGTATGTGTTTTGATTGTTTTATGAATTTAAAATGTAATAGGAAACTTTTTTCCTGCTCTTCCACCTGGTTTCTGTAGACCATGAGAAACTCCTGCTGCACAGAGCAGGTATTCCTCCTCCTGCCCTGCTCAGGGCAATTCCAGCCCTTACCCCCACCAAAGAACCTCATAATTCACAGTGGGAATGACTAATTTGTTTTTTAAATTAGCCTATGATCTGAAAACTCTTTGCTGATTAGTACCTAGGTTTTTTTTTTTTTTGTTTTTGATTTTGGTGTTTTTGAGACAGGGTCTCTATGTGGCCCTGACTGTGCTGAACCATGATAGACCAGGCCAGCCTGTCTCCTTAGTGCTAAGGATGTATATACTATGCCTAGTTCAGTACCTAGTTCTTAAAAGAACACTTAAAGGAAAGTATAATTTGTCTTTGTTTTTCCTTATTCCTAACGACTGTTTTTATAATCTACACATTGATTAGGACAGGGGCACGTGCACCTGTACATACAGAGAAGTTATATAGGCTCAGACTGGGATACATAATTTCTTTCTAAATGGCATGATACAAAATAAATCTAGGCAGAAAGCAGTGTTGGGAAAGGCTGTGTCCCAAGTCCTGGGAAACCAGGGGTAAACTTCCCCTTCTTTCCATAGGTCACTTTAGAAGGTGATGGCCCATTTGTTCACTGCTGGTTGCCTCTTCCCTCATCTCACACCTGTAGTTCAGGCCGTGCTATGACTTCCCAGTGCCTCATTAATTTACAGAGGGAATCTAAAGCTAACCATTCAGCTCATATAAAATGCTGCATCCTTCAGTAACTTGGCTTGTTACTCAGCCAATGAAGAGATGACCAAGGCAGCTCCTCTTATCTCTGAGTAGTTCTAAGATAAAAATATCTTAGAAGTCTGGAAAAAAAATGCCAGAAAAATGAACTCAGTAATTATCAGAAGAGTTTGAATTGAACCCAAACATTCCAACAATGGTTACAATAGACATTTATTTAAAGTGAGGCATCGACAGAACAAATAATTCTTAAATTGTGATTCGAGTTGAACCAACTTCACAAAAAATATGCTGAGACCAGGCACAGCCACAGATCTCAACCACATCACTTCTTTGCCCATTCTTCTCTCTCCTTTCTTTCCCGAATAACCTCTTTCAGATAGGGCTGAAGGTATAATTTGTCCTAAAGAATGAAGAAAATAATAGGTCTTAAGACCTCAAATGAAACTCATTACAGTGAACTATTTTTTGCTTGTAACATCAGAAAATATAATCTGAACTTCTATGAACTATGTGCTTTTTAAATGTAAAACCTCACAAAGATCATGCAGTGACTAGATCAGGAGGCGTACTAGGGAAGAAGCAATGTCTATAGGCTTGCCTGTTTTCAATGACGTTTGAGGACAGATGTACACGCCAGAAGCTACAGAAGATCACTCAGTGAATTTCATGTAACTAAAACTCTTTCCATTGGAGCAGGAACCAGAGGGAAAATAACAATGGCCTGTGAGGCAGAAAATCTGGATTCTAGCCCAGGCCTTCCACACCAGAGCCTAGCTTAGTGATCTTAGAAGTCATTTCAGCTCTAAGTCCCACCAGGTTGTTGTATAAAATAGAGCCAACGGTTCTCTGCTAGCCTTGCTAGGCTGCTAAAATGCTACATACATGGTGTGGCTTGGAGAACACTAAAGCACTGGGCAAACGAGTGTGTTTCTCTGTTTCTGAGACTGGGTCCTGATTGAACAACACTGCTAGACAATCAAACCTGTTCTACCTCCTCAAATTTTGTCCACTGCTCCTTAGGCAAGATCTGATGCCTCATAGTCAGGTCCAGGGCTCTCTTAATGCGAAACATTCTGTCATTATAAAGGTTCTCAGGAAGCCTTCTTATGGCTTCTTTCACATCTTCAGTCTCCTGTATTATATCATCTCGCATTAACCCTGTGAGAGGAATAGAAGAACCAGATTAGAGAGCAATTTCTATTTAAACAGCCATACTGTTTTTATGTTTTGTTTTGTTTTGTTTTATGTTGTTGAGATATTTATGTATCTCTATGTAGCCCTGGCTGGCCTTGAACTTATAGAGAATAATTTCTTTCTCCCACCTAGCCTCTGACTCATATTTGCCTTGAAATGACCATTCTCTTGCCTCTGCCTTCCCACTGCTAAAATTTCAGGCAAAAATCACCATACCTGGTAGGAGCTTTTCATGTGTGTGTATGAATGCAGACACATGTGCATCCACATACATGTGGAGATCAAAGGGTAAACTTGAGGTGTCAGTCCTAGCCTTTCCACCATGTTTGAGATAGTCTCTGTTCCACTGCATGAGCTAGCCCACCCGCTTCTAGAAATTAGTGGCACACTGGGATAACAGCTGCTTATGCTACTGTGTAACTCAGGTCATCAGGCCTGTGTGGCTCACTAAGCCATCTCCCCCACCTAGGATTTTTCTTTTCTAATGAGCAAAATCTCTCTTTTTCTAATCTGATATCAAGACATTAAATGACTAGGACCAGTGAGACGGCTTGGCAGGGAAGGCACTTGTTGCATAAGCCTAAAGACCCATGTCTGATCCTTCGACCCCATGGAGGACGGAAGGAGAAAACTGACTCCCAGAAGTCCTTCTCTGACCTCCATAAGCACACCCTGGTATATATACAAATGCCAAAATATTTTTTGATAAACATAAAGAACTTAAAATTATACCAAGGAACCCTAAGATCTGCTGCTGCTTCCACTCAGCTTCTAGACAACAAAGTAAAATTCAAGCAAATTAGCTCAAAGAAAGCTCACAAATCACATAAAGATGTGAGAGCAAATATTTAGGACTTTAGCCCTCTCCTCAAAGGATCAAAAACTCAAAAGTAAAATAATTTAATTTTAAATCTAATACCACCACCACCCCGACAAAAAAAAAAAAAAACCAAAAAAAACCAAAAACATCTTTCTGGAACTATAAAAATTCTTTTTTTAAAAAGCACTGCATTCAGGAAGAACAAAGAGAGAAAGAGGAGCCCAGAAAACAGATACTCACCCAGTTTGTTGAATCCCGCAGCACTATAATACCATTTTCGAAAACCATCCAGCCACTTGCTTGACGCAGCCACTGTAATTAATCACCACACTGTCAGTTGCTACAATCGACTTATACTAGATGACTCCATTAACAGGCAAGCAACCAGTACTCTTCTAACCCTAAGAAGGGCTATCCCTGTGTATGCAGTGTAGATAATTACCTCACCTATGACATCATGGGAGAAAGCAGTGAGCTCAAAACTAAAAGGGCCTAATATCCACAGGTACACTTCCTACCTCTTTGGGTTCTCAAAGTACAACGTCCTCTGTCCTGACATCACCTTCTACTATCAGAACTGCAAGGACAGGGGACAGGAAAGGGACCTGAACACTTCTATCATTTGTTTTTTTTCTTTTCAAAGGGATGGAGCTATGAGAGTCCAGGTTAGGTGGTAGGCTTCTGCTAGTTTCCAAATTTTAGTCTGCACACTCTCATTTGGTCATCATCTTTAAAATATACTTATTTCTGGAAAAACTTTTATACCATCAGTTAGTCATTTAAATATTAACAGATTAGTAAAAGAGGTCAATTTTCCTCCTCCCAAACAGCTGTTTGTTGAGGGAATAGTATTTGAACATGGATAAGGAGAATACTCCATGTTTAAACTCTTAATGGAACAAAGCATGGCTGTAAGCTTAGCACTGAGGAAACTGGGATAGTAAGACTGTGAATTCCAGGCCTTGGACAAACAAAGAGACCAACCAACAAAAACAGGGGCTGGGAATGCAGCTCAGCCTTAGAGTTCATGCCTAAAGTACAAAATACTTTATGTCAAAAACAAAGCAAACAAAAACAGCTCTTAGGGGAACAAGGCTGAGCCCCAGAGAGGGGTCCTCTAGAAGAGGCCAAGGAAGCAGGGCCCTGCCTGATGCTGACAGAACAGATGTGGTACAGGAAAGAATGTAGAGCAAGCCTAACCCTTCTTTTTAAAACATGAGAGGTGGGGGAGGGACAAAGGGGTCAACATTAGTTCCCAATCATCTTGGAATATGTCTAGTACACTAGGAGTGACCCCCAGAGATCTGCCTGTGTCCACCTCTCCAGCACTGGGACTGAAAGCATGGATAGGGCTACTGGTTCCCCAACCTCCACACCTTTTAACGTTTTTGAGGCAGGGTCTCATCACATAACTGGCTAGCTTGGAACTCAGGCTTCATTTAAAAAATAAATAAATAAAAATCCCAGTGAATAACATGGGTTCTGGGGACTGAATTCAGACCTGTGCTTACATTGCAAGGCATACAATTTATCAACTGAGCTATCTTCTCAGTTCCTAAACTATCTTCTAAATTTTGTCTAGGGCTAGTTTCTGACCAAGGAAGAAATGCAAGCTCTCTTCTCGATTAGCTCCTTTTGACTCCTACTCCATAGAACAGATTACTACATGGCTTCCCCTGACCTAGAAACTATCAGTCATGCATAAAATTGTTTCTAAGGAAAAACAAAAGTAAAAGTAGCCAAGGGGTAAGGTTTGCACAGTGCCTGCATAGCATGCACCACAAAGCCCTGAGTTCCATCTCCAGCACCACACAAATCCGGTGTGGTGGTGCATACCTGCAATTCCAGCATTTTTAGAGTGGAGGCAAAAGGGTCAGAAGTTCGGGATCGTCCTTCAAAACAGTGAGTTCAAAGCTAGCTTGGATTACATGACATTCTGACTCAAAAAAATACGAATGTAAATATGAAAGAGTTTAAAATCTAAAAACAAACGTGTAAGAACTAAACTGTAAACACAGTAGTGATTATGTAACGATTAATATTCACTTAACACTTATAAGGTTTCCCCGTTAGCTAGGTTAAAGGTCTGTTGCAGAAAAAGAAGCAAGCTTATGGAAGGGAGCCAAGCCGAGCTCTGTTAAAATCAGGTCGCTAGTACCAAACACAAACACCATGCAGAATGCCTTAAATTTAGTAAGATTCCTTAAAATGTCAAGTAGGTGAAATTAATGTCTGCACAATTTCTATGTGAGAAGGGTACCGGTACTGTTTTTAAATGGTATTTCAATTTATACCGCCAGAGGGCAAGATTAGCTTCAAAAAAATAGGAGGTGAGGGATACTACTTGAAGCGAATGCTTAATACCTGGCATTCTATCCCATGACAAATCTGTCCCAGTGCCTTCAGTAAACAAAGTCCTTCCAGGTCTGCACCTCCAACTCACGTTCCAGACACACTACCTGAGCCTCACCATAAACCTATCTTATCTCTAATTCTGACAGAAGCTCGTGGGGCGGAAGGAGGGCTCAGATGCTATTTGCTCTGATCACCAGCGTCAAAGAGAAGCACCAGCGGAAGATTTACGGAGCTAACGCGGAGGACGGCGCCCGAATCCCAAGTCTCCCTCGGCTCGGGGCGGCAGTCCTCCGCTCACCTCCCCGAGCTGTCCTAAGGCCGTGGGGGAGGAGGCCGAGCCCGCAGCCCAGCCACGGCGGGCTCCTTCCCGGCAGGGGTCCGCCTGGCCCAGCGCCGGCCTGGGCCGCCAAGTCCCTTACGTGCAAACTGACTACTTAGCTAGAGCAGAAGGCGAGCAAGTTCTATCCACCAAGGAGGACGCGGTCACTTACCAGCAGGCCTGCCCGCCATTTTGACCTGAAAGCGAAGCGCTGCCTTCTGGGTAAGTCCTGGAGGACGCTCTCCAACTCTCGCGCAGGCGTCTTGGATACCTTCCTCCCGGGAGGAAGGGCGGCCGCGCAGGCGCAGCTCGGGCAGCCGGCGGACCGCACCTGCTGTTCAGGGTCTTTCTCAGCCAATTGAAGTCTGTGCACGGGCTGGGCTTGTCATTTTGTGCGCCCTGTTACGAGAAACGTTTTTCGTGACGCAATGAGAAAAACAGTGAGCAAGAAATTAGGAGACGGTGTTTTTCAAGGTTCTGTTACAGGAAGGAATTTTTATGGCATTAATGGAGACGTTGCTTAGAGACAGGTAAGGAGGCGGAAGATTTTCAGGCACACAGCTCCTCAGTATGGAAGGAGAAGGCTGTAGGCGTCCAGAGGATGCCCTTGATGCTCGAATTCCCTATGTCAAATAGCGCGATATTTAAATATCATTTACCCTACACACGTCTCCTGCATTCTTTAAATCATTTCTAGATTACTTTTAATACCGTGTATAAAGTAAACGCGACTCAAATAGTTGTGATACTGCCTTATTTGGAAACGACACCGGGAAAATGTACGTGTTCAATACAGATACACCCCTCCCCAATCAGTGATGCATTGAATCCGAAGATGTGGAATACGTTAGGTACAGAAGGGAGGCTGTGCTCTCATTTAATTGTAAATCTGTAGTGTAATTACTACCGTTATCAGTATTGGGGAGAGAAGGAAGCTGAGCTTCGGAAAAGTTAGATAACTTATTTATCCAAGAGCATCGGATTGGGAAATTGGAAAGTCAGATTTTTTTTTTTTTCCTAGACTTGAGAAATCCAGGTTCAAATTCAAGCCTCCTCATTTCTAGGAACACAAGCTACACAACTAATCCCAGAAGACTTTAAACTCTAGGCTTCACTTTCTCCACCTGAAGATCCATATCAAACCATTTTAGTAGGTCAGGTGAGCTTTACAAATACTAACTCTAATGCAGGAGTAGTGGCACATGTCTGTGATCCTAGAATCCAGAAAGCTGAGGCAGGAGGATCGCTGCAAGTTGAAGGCTGGAGTTGTCTTCATAGTGAATTTGACACCATTCTAGATTATCCAGAAAGCTATCACTTAAAACAGAGCAAGAAATATGTTAAACCTAAGATATATTTTAGAATCTGTATATAACATTAAAAGCAAGCAAGTACATAGACTTTACTTTCAAAGTCTCAACCCCAACAAGTGAAGTTTAAGTCATGAAACTAAGGACAGAAATGGGGAAGCTGATAGTTACTGCTGAGTTTGACCATGACTCACCAGTGTCTGCCCTTACCCTTCTGTCTTTTAGTCTTAAATTGAGACCGGGGACAGTATAGAACTGTCTCATTATGAATCAAAATGTCATTTAATCGCATTGGTCACAAATTCTAAAGTTCTGTTGCTTTCTCCCCCCTTTCTTCTCTTTCTGCTGCCAATATTCCTTGTATCACTCAGCTCTAAGGGTGTATGCAGTGGTCAACATGAAGTCTGAAAGATAGGAATAAACACAATTACACCTGTACCCTAGTGTAGGGTCCTCTGGCTGGAAGGAAGCCTCTGTTGCCGATGTGAGACTCTCAGGAAGAGACAGACAGCAAGCAGACTGTGCTTCACCAAGTAACCACCAGACAGACCTGGCCAGATCACAATGGCAATGAGCTCTCTCTACCCACTCCTTCTTTCTCTGAGTTGCACATAGGACCTGATTTATACCAGGACAGGTCATTGTTCTGTGCTGTGTCATGAATTCATTGGCTTTTAGATTCTTCCTGGTGTTTTTCACCCCTGAGTGACAAGAATGTATAAAAGTTCTAAAGCTACACAACAGACTGGTTCCCTGAAACTTGTCTCTGGAGGTTTGTTTCTGTAACTTGGTTGCCACGCCCTCATTAGCTGCTCAGTGGGCTTCAGTTAGACCCAGAGAGCACCACCCTGGCACATTGCTTTGCAAAGAGTATTCACTAAACTCTCCATCATGGCAAGTTTCAGTATCAGGGTAAAAGTGGCTAGAGAGACAGATCATTTATCAAGGTATGTGAAAGTATCAGATATCCAAGATAGTCACAAAATCCAGTCTTACAGGCATTAAACCCAGGGCTTGGTGCTTGCTCATTCTTGTTACTGTTGATTGAAAGTGTTTTAGGAAATTGGGGAGATGGCTCTGTGGTTATGAACACTTGCTGGTCTTCCAGAGGACCTAGGTTCAGTTCACAGCACCGTCAGGCACCTCAGGCACTCCAGCTGTCGAGGATCTGACACAGAAAGTTTTCTGGCCTCTGTGGTTAACCACATGCATGTGTGAACATACACATTCACACACATACACATGCATATTACTAAAATAAATTTTAATATTTTAAAAATTGTTTCCTGACATAGACATTATACTACTTTGAGTCTTTGAGTTTTAGATACATATATGCGATGCTTTCTCAACCCCCCCCCCAAAAAAAATTTACAAGTTTTAGAGAGTAATCTTTAACACTTCTTTTCCTTGTAGCAGACTGGTGACACTCCAGTCATAATGAAGATATCCAGGATTTATCAACCTGTGTCATTAAATCGCTTGTCTCAAGATAGACACCACGAGAAACAAGTTTTTATGGTTTTAAATTGCTTAATTTTTAGGATTGTCTATCACAGCAGCACTGTTCACCTATTCTTTGTGTGCCTCTGTGTGTGTGTGTCAATATGTGTGCAGGCATGTGCATTACCGAGGTCTAAGTCAAATGTCCTCCTCAACCACCCTTCACCTTGGCTTTGGGATAGGATCTCTCACTGAATTTGAAGCTCACCGATTTGGACAAGGCTGGCTGGCCAGCAAGCCTTAGGGATACTTTTGTCTCAGTCTCCCCAGCACTGGGATTACATGGGCACTGAAGCACTCAATTACTACATGGATGCTGGTGATCCTAAGGCAACTAAGGTCATGGCACCTCATTTTACAGAAAAAAGAAGACATAGGGATCAAGTGTCTTACCCTGGTTAACATATAAATGGTAATTGGGAAAAATATACCAGCTCATGCTTTAACTCTTGCTGGTGCTAAGTCCAAGGTTTCCTATGACCATCACTATGTCTCATTGCTTATCTTCCCATTTTTCTGATTCCCAGTAGTCAACTGTAGACAACTTCAAATACTCATGCTCAGGAAAAGTCCACTTTAGATAAGCCCAAATGGACTCTTCTGAGTAGAGCAGCAGCAGATAGATACTGGATGAGTGACATTTTATGCTCTAGCAAGTCATAACATTTCAAAGGAAATGAAACCATCTTGTGACAAAACTATTTTAAAAGACCAGTGAATGCAAAAGGAGAAAATCCTCCACTATTCTCAAAGCTTCACAAGAATGACATTGCTAGCCTATAATAAACTTACTTCTTTTCTCTAAGCTTACAGTATTTTACTTCTTCCTAGAAAAGATATAATTAAATCGAACAGCAATTAGGTTACTGGAAACCTGTAAGACACCTTCCACCAGGGTGTATGTCTACAAATATGCAACATCAAGAAATCATTTCTGGGGTTGAAGAGATAAGATTAGTGAATGGTTAAGAGCACTGGCTGCTCTTCCAAAGGTCCTGAGTTCAATTCCTAGCACTCACATGGCAGCTTACAACCATCTATGACTATAGTCCCATGGGATCCAATGCCCTTTTCTGGTGTACATACATACACACAGACAAAGCACCCATACATACAAAATACATATATAAACTCCTAAAAGAAATCATGTACAATGAAACATCACCTTTGATCATTAACTTATAGCAACAAAAAATTTAAACAAGCAGGGATAATGGCTCAGCAAGTAAAGGGCTTGCTTGCACAAGTATGAGGACCTGAGTTCAAATCCCCAGCACCATGTAAAAAGCTATCCATGATGATACAAGCTTATAACTACAACCCTGGGAGAACAGGGAAAAGAAGGTCCTTGGGGGTTGCTGGCCAGATAGTCTTGTGGAATTGGTGAGCTCCAGGCACAGTGAGAGACCCTGTCTCAATTAGGTACACCAAAGAGATATCTGATTTTGACCTCTGGCATTCCCATATTCATTCTCATTCTCTCTCTCTCTCTCTGTCTCTATCTATCTATATCTATCTCCACACACACACACACTCACCTTTAAAGAATCCATAGTCTACTACAGATACTGGCTTAGTCATGTGCATTGCCACTCTATTTACAAGCTAGGAAATGGAAACGTAAATGCCCTTGAACTGATAAATATATAATGAAAATGTACATAAGCATTATGAAACTATACTCAGCTGTAAAGCAAAATAAAATCATAAAATTTGCAGGTAAGTGGATGGAACTGGAAAATAACATACTGATTGAGGTGATCCCATCCTAGAATGATTCTGTTCTTATTTGTGGATTCCAAATTTGAAATCTTTAGATTTGTGTGTGTATAGTTTGGGGTGAAAGCAGAAGCCAGGTTAATAGAAAGGGATCGTGGAGGAAGCAGGGAAGGATCTCTAGAGGGAATAGGACAGAGGTGCATGGCGTGTGAAATGGAGGGGGCTTTACCTGGGGAAGGAAGAGAAAGGGCAATGGGGTGGTATGCTAGTCACCAGGGAGTGGTACAATATGAGAATAATTAGGTGTGGCCATGTTGAAGGACTTATATTACTTAACATTACTTAACATTGCTTGAAAAAGCCACAGGGAAACATCTTATAAGCTTTCTTAAAAATACACATAGACTACATACCCACTGTTAAGTGACATTACAACACATGGAGTGATAATGCTCTCAAAAGACATAGACTACAAAAAGCTTTAGTGCCAGCCATAGGAAATCTCTCTTCAAGATGTCTGGAAGAGACCCAAAGACTCTTTTGTTTGATTTTTGTTTGTGGGGACACAAAACAAAGACTATTGCTGTTGTCCTGGGTTGCCTCCCAGAACTTGAAAGAGCCAAAAGACACCACATACCTTACATAGGACTTAGAGAAATGGAGCTGGAACTGACTTGGAAGCCTAAGAACTAGTTCTTAACACATCAAAAGGTGCTATGTGACCTGTCAAGGGAGAAAAGCAATCCAAAGTCCTTCCCAGCTGTAAAGCCTATGAACAAAGATGGAACCTGCAAGATATTCACAACTGTGCAATAGTGGGAATATCTGGGGGCAGGGGAGTAATCAGTAGTTGCCTAATTGAACTTAATTGATTGGCCTGCTCAATAGGTAGGAGTTCATGCATACTACTGTAAACATGTCAACTACCTGTAGTTGGGGAGGTAACAGAACCTAGAGAACCTACTATTGCCATTTTCCCAAATCAATACAATTTCTAACTGTATTCTAAATAATTACCCAGTCTACTACCACTTTACTAGAGTAGCTTAATTCCTTAACTACATTCTAAATCATATCCGTACACCTACAGATAAATGTAGCTACTATTTCTAATCAAAGCCTCTTCTTACAGTAAATGGAGAACCATCACAGAAAACCACAACTGGATACAATGCAGAGATCAATGAACCATGGAGAGCTCAGCCCCAACAGATCTACATCATAGCTCCTACATCTGTGGCTCAGAGAATATAGAGGAATAGGGAGCAGAAATATTTGAGCCAGAACAGCAGAAAGTTTGCTGTGAAAGAGTCTCTTCTAGAAATAGCTGCATAAACAAGACTGGAATGAATGGCAGTATCAATGGAAGGGGTCCCATCCCTAGACAAATAACTGGAGGCTACAACTGCCAGCAGAATTAGCCTCTCCCTGGAATGAGCTTCCATATTGGTTGGTGTGCGGTCTGGTAAGAATGGCCTCTACAGGTTTATGTATTTGAACGGTTGGTCACCAGGGAGTGGTACAATATGAGGATTAGGTGTGGCCATATTGAAGGACTTACATTACTGAGGGTTGGCTTTGAGGTTTTAAAAGCCCAAACCAGGCCCAGTGTTTTCCTCTCTGCCCAGGGATCGGGATGTAGAACTCTCAGCTCCTCCCCCAGCACCATGACTGCCTGTGTGCCACCATGCTCCCTGCCATGATGTTACAGACTAACCTCTGAAACTTTAACAAAGCCTCCAATTAAATGCTTTGTTTTGTAAGTGTTGCTTTGGTCACAGTGACTAAGACAATTGGCCAATGCAGAATGGTGAGCCCTGAAACCATATACATACAAGCAACAAGACTCAGCAGACTGTATTTATGTATTTGTGCATGCACATACATACGTGTATATAGTCACGTAACAGAAATAAAAGAGCTATCAACTTGAGGGAGAGCACGGGAGGAGTAGGAGAGGGGGTACCTGGGAGGATCTGGAAGGAAGAAAGGGATGCAATTCTTCTATTAAAATAAATAATGAACCAAAGAAAGCCACCCAAACCAAAAAGAAAAAAAAAAAAAAAAAGAAATGAGAATTATGAAAAAAAAGGTTTTCAATATTGAGACTTGCATTTATTTTAAAAATACATTTATTTATTCATGTATACATATACTTTACAAGAAATAACATTCTTGAATTTAACATTCATTAAAAACTAGAGGTTTAAGAATTTCTCAGAATCATTTACTGAAGCTTTGGCAATCTCTTTGCAGAATACTTCTCAGGAATAGATATGAACTTTTTCAGAGACACAGGGTTTGCTGGAACATACTGTGCTTTTCCCAAGTAGGCAAGAAACAAGTGTCTTTTTTCAATTTTAATACTCTCATATTAAATACCTGAAAAAGAAAAGAATTTACAATAAAAAGCTGAAGTACTAACAAATTTACTTGATTAACTATTTTAATAAGTTACTTTAATAAATTATTAAGTGACATTAATTGTATGTTCAATAACTATGATAAATGCTACATGATTTAAATTCCATAGTGTCTGTTGAGATAATAGTAAAACAAGCTGAGGGTGTAGCTTGACGTTGGATAAATGTATAGGGTATGAGAAGCCCAGAATTTGGTTCCCAGCACATGTAAGTATTATTAGATAAGAAATGATGAGTGGGCATCGTGGTACCTACCTGAAATCAAAGCACTTGGTAAGCTGAAACAGGAGTTTAAGGTTAGGGCTAGCCTGAGCCACATAGCGAGTTCCAAGGCCAGCCTTAACTACTGGGAGAATTCCTGGGCTATACAGCAAGAGTCCATGTTTGTTTGTTTTTTGTTTGTTTGTTTTTTTAAAAAGAAAGAAGGTAAATTATGATGTAAGAGGGACTAAAAACCAACAGAGAACGATAATGAAATTTCTTTCATTATCTTCATGGAGGGCAGCTAACGTGACAACTGAAGCATTGGAAGAGCAAATCCTCAGGCCTCACTCCAAAAACAACTCATCTGACACTTGAACACGAAGCCCAGAAATTCAATTAACAAGCTTTTTAGATTCAGATTATTTGCTAAGTTTGAGAACCAACATTAGAGACCAAGATCTGTGCCAGCGAAAGGATTTCCGCTGGATTTCATCATCTGTGACGTGTTAGTGTTTCTGGTTTGATATTTAAATTCTGTTACCCAACAAGAATGAGAATAAAGTGAGGCCAACCCCTTTGGAGGGTGAATGGGGAAAGCATGGCTTTACCTCCCCAAGGACTAAAGACAGAACAGCCATTTGACAGAAGAGTCATGAGCCAGCTGAGTGTCCGGAGACTGCTGCTGTAGAGATGACAAAAGGAGGAGGGCCCACACTAGAGCAATAACCTGCAGTACAGGGACTTGGGGCTCCTGAAGCGGAGGTCTCGAGCTCCTCTCTTGGCTGCATCGCAGACACTATGCGGCACTCATAGGCAAATACTTGTAGGCCACTTTCCCAGTGTCCAAGTGCTAGCTGTGCACATGGAAAAGCCACCAAGAAAAACCACTGTTGAAACTAAGTTGCTGTAAGAACAGTGACCAAAGATAGTACATGTCGCTAACTTGGTGTGAGGTTGGTATGCTTCTGGAACAACATATCCCTTTCCGTCTCTGCACTGATTGTCATGCCCACAGACAAAGAAACACGAGATGGAGTAACGTATGGAGAAAGGAGGCCTGCGTGGACTGGCACAAGCAATCAGTGCTGGACTTCCAGACAGGGTGATGGACCAGAAGCCAGGTGTAACCTTATGGAGAAGAGTCAGAATAAGAAAAGGTAGACTCAACTGCAAAGAGACTGAGAGGAAAGAGTATCAGAAATTACCAGCTGTCAAGAGAGGCAGACCCCTATCCTCAAGGCATGCCTACAGCCCATACAAGCTTCAAAACCCACTGCAGGTGTTGGTGAGACAGTGATTCCTAGGCCAGTGTTGGGGAGGAATCTCACTTTGTCCCTTTGATTGTTTTCTTCTTTTGTCACATAGGGATAACTGTTGGAAGAATGACTAATGAGTCCATAAACACTAAGCAGTCAACTGGTACACAGTAAGCACTCACTAGCTGTTATTATTTCTATGGTTTTCTCTGTCCTCTATACTGAATTAATTGCTCCATGAGTCCTCTGGTTAAGATTCTACTACCATGTAAGGTTATTTTAAAACTCTGCCTACCATACTACATCACAAGCCACATGAGACTGAGTTCTGTATTCTTTGTGCTCACATACAATGTAGCCCAGGGTAGATGGTCTATTCTATAATGAATGACTGGACCCCACTGGGTAAGAAAAGGTCAGATTATTTCATAACTCACTCTCAATTATCTCTAATGATCTAGGAGACAACAAACTGTCACTGCCTTTTCATTGAAGACTACTTATAATTGTTCCATAAGCTAACCCTAGCCCTAAGTCACATAATTCTAGACCTCTTCTACTTTATTATAATGTGCTACTATCATACTATATTAAAGGCCATTCAGAGTATGTAAAGGAAGTAGACTAAATGTAATCTTGTTCTGAGAGTTGTGTTAAGGTCATTATCTTTTCACATCTTTATACCACAGACAGAGAAACAATGTTTTCAAATTTAATGGAGAAAAACCCAAGAGACTGTTTTCTCCTGATTCCAACAGGGAAAAGTCAGAGTAGGTAAAAGTCACAGGGGCAGAGTAACAAGTCACCATCTCCTCAGGAGCCCTGTGGCTGTAAACTCCCTATAGACACACAGCACCACACCTGGCAGCCTGAGCGCTGCAGGGCAGCTAACGAGAGCACCGGGAGATGCGTTACCTGTGGGAACTTGACAATGATATGGTGCAAATATTCATCACGCCGTGCAGTGCACAAAAGTCTCCATTTCCTTTTGTTTGCAGTTAGCATCTTTGGGATTCTGGTGAGCATATATTGAATTTCATTATGTTTAAAAGCAAGTTCAAGATGATAAACCTACAAGGAAGTATATTTCCTGGGAGTCACGAGTAGAAAGACATACTGATTCTTTAAAAGTTAAAGTAACGACATTTTCAAGAGTGCCCCCTCACACTCACTGCTTGGGGTAGCCCAAATTTCAAACTCCTTCCCCAGCAGGGAGCTTCTCTGCATTGATTGTCATGAGGCCCCAGAAAAAGAAACACGAGATGGAAAAGTGTAGAAAGGAGGCCTGTATGGACTGGCATAAGAGGATCAGCAGAGTGCTGGACTTCCAGACAGGATGCTGGGCCAGAAGCCCCATGTGACCTTATGGAGAAGAGTCAGAATAAGAAAAGGTAGACTCAACTGCAAAGAGACTGAGGAAGAGCGTCAGAAATTACCAACTGTCAAGAGAGGCAGACCCCTATCTTTAGGCACACAGCATGCCTACAGACCACACAAGCTTCAAATCCCGCTGCAGGTTTTGGTGAGAGTGATTCCTGGGCCAGTGGTGGCCAGGAATCTCACTGTCCTCCCGTACTCTGGTATACAGAGAACCTGTGCCACCCTGAGAGATAACATACTGTTTGAAACTGAGCTACATGAAGTTTGAATTTGGGGAACAACCATGAGACAGTGACCTTGAATCCAATCTGCAATCAGGGTGAGAGACAGTCTGGGGAGGTAGTTGTGGAGGCAGAAGATGGAAAGTACAGGTGGCAGGAGGCCCACATTGTGAAATGCAAGAGGAAAAGTAACCTGGCCCTTGGTTGCCAGGAGCACACCAGCTTCTGGAGGACCCGTCTCCATCACTGTTGCGAAGCCTGAAAACCAAAGCTCCAGTGGTGTTTGATACCTACGCTGCATCTCTCCAGCTAGCCAACTGACACTTAGGGCAGCAGTTCTCAGCCTGTTGGGGTCAAACAACCCTTTCACAGGGTCACCTAAGACCATCTGCATATCAGATATTTACAATATTCATAAGAGTAGCAAAATTATAGTTATGAAGTAGAAACAAATACAATTTTATGGTTGGGGTCACCACAACAGGAGGTACTGTACTACAGGGTCACAGCATTAGGAAAGTTGAGAACCACTCACTGATTTAGGAGATCTTGAAGTGTGAAGACAGGTGCATTACCTGAACAGATCTCAATGCTCCCCACCCTTCCAGTGAAATTGGGAGACAGGCTCAGCCGGAAAGCAGTCGGTATAGGGATTATTGGCTGGAGAGTCTTGGGAGGGGACGAGAACCTGCCTAGCTTATGGACTCCAGAGCACACAAAGAAATCAAGTCAACATACTCACAGATACCTGCATATCTTTTTATTGCTGCAGTAAATTTAATAGCTAAAACAGGACTCAGTCTAGATGTCTATGAACAGATGCAATGGGTAAAGAAAATGTGGTGGATATACACAACAGAATTCATCTGTGAAGAAAAATTATGACATTAAAGAAAAACAGGTAGAATTGGAGATCACTATGTTAAGTGAAATAAGCCACATTCAGAAAGCCAAATACCACATAATTTCTGTCATATAGTCTCCAAACTTAAATTTAGATATAAATGTGTCTGCACCAGTATGGATATGCATGTACGTCATGAAAGTAGAAAGGGAACTGGAGAGGGGTGGAAGATATCTTAAAGGGAAGGGAGGGAAGAAAGAGCAATGGAACTCATGTTGACATGCAGGCAGAAGGGGAGTTGCTTGGGAGGAGTACCAGCAAGAGGGGTGTAAGGAGATGGGGAGGGCAGCTGAGAGGAGTAAGAAAGAACAAAGTAAAATAATGCAAATATAGGAAACCCATAACTTTATATGATAACTTAAGGAAAAACAGGATTTTCAAAGTACTTTTTGAGCTTCTGCTCCCAAGCATACTCACATAGCTGTAACACTGCCAGGTGCTCTCCCCACCAAACTGAATCACTTTTGACTATACCCCATTAGACCCTTGAGTCTCATAAGAACAGGAGCTCCTTTGCGGGGCAGCACCTAGGTGAGAGGTTAATAACAATGCTTCAGTGACTGAGCATGGACACTTTAGCACCTCAGAGTATAGGCCTTACCTTACAACTGCTATACATGCTCATCTACTAACTACTATACACGTACACCTACTACTGTACATGCACATGTAACTAGTTTGGAAAACTAAGGCATTACAAGGAATGCTAAGCTAAAATTTAAAATATGACCTGATCAAAGAAATTACAGGAAGCTTAGAAATAATGTATCAAATTATCTGATGAAAAACCCAACATGGGAACAAAATTTAAGGAAGCAATTTGATGGTATATTATAAAGTGATGAAACCTCCTGTTTAATCTATCAGGCCAACTCATCTTTGCACACAAAGTATCATGCATTTCTAGGATCTGTATAGGCCGGACACTTAGAAACATGACATTTAAAGGTTACTAAAGAGGGAATGCATTTCCTTCCACTTTTTTTTACCTTCTTCACACTTAGTTCAAGTTTGCTCTGAAAAAAATCCCAGTCTGTTATCCAGTCTTCCCACCAAGAAGCTCAACAGAAATGATGTATTTCTGACCATCAGTGGAATATCTGTCTTACTGACATTTTTTTTACTGTAGATAAGATACTCTGGAGAAATAAAACACACATACACATGATAAACATTTCCTAGAAAAATAAAGCAAAATATCCAAATGTACACACATTTATTTATATTATGCTGGTTGCTGAAGTAACATCTAAACTTTGAGGCTTTGTATATACCCATGAGCACTGTATTTATATCATTCCCATCCCGCTCCTGCTCAATTATTATTGTTACATATTACAAACTTCTGAGTCTGCTCAGTGCTAAAATAACACTTTTGTAAAAGGATCCTAAGTCCCTCATAAAAAGAGCAATAAAAAATAACTTGTTAAAAACCTATTTTTATGATGTATGATGACAATAGCAATATTTATTCTCTTAAAAAAAAAAACTTAAGCACTTAAAGAAGATATGTTACCTTCACATTTTTTTTCCACAGGCTCCAGACTTCCTGTTAGTAGCCTTGGAAAACAGATGACCATAATAGCTCAAATATGGACACATTTGCAAGAGAAGCACTGAATAAATTTTTATCAGTTTCCATTTATTTTAGATCAGAAAAACATTCTAATATACTTCTGGGTAGATCTTACACGAAATATTATTGCATGTGTACGATGGGGGAAGCGGCATGCGCATGCCTTGGTAGCACGTGGAAGCCAGAGGACAATTTCAGGGCTTGGTCCTAACCTTCCACCTCATTCTGAGACAGGGTCTCCTGTCCACAGCCTCATAAGTCAGGTTAGCTATGGTCTGAGCTCTGGGAGATTCTAGTCTCTGCTCTCACACTGCCACGGGCATGCTGAGATTGCAGATATGTGCTACGGTATCTGGCTTTTTTATGTGGGGATCCATACCCTAGACCTCACACTTGGGTGGCAAGCATTTTATCCATTGAGCCATCTATTTCCCCAGCCAGAATTTTTGGTTTTGATACAGGATTTCAAGAGCCCAGGCTGGCCTTGACTGCCTCATCTTCTGGGCTTAGTTTCCCAAGTGCTGGGATTATAAGCATGTATTACCATGCCTCACAAAAATTTATATTTACACAATCTAGATGTAGTTTCTATTCTATATTCTATATAGACTTCTATAAAGGACTATTTTACACACTAAATTACTTTTATTGAAAAAAATATTGGTGCTATTATGGATAGTTTAGGAAATAAGAATGCTATATCTAGCAAAGCTAAAATTTGAAGTTTAATTAAAGATTTTTATATCCTTGCCTATTCAGTAGAAATTTTTTGTTTAGTATATATCCTTTTGAGTTCATACAGATGAAGTATCTATAAAGATTCAAATAAACATTTCTCAGCTGTCAGGAGCACATGACAACTTGAGCAAGAACCTTTGCTTCCTTAACACACAGGTTGAACAGAATTAAATGCAGGGAGATGCTATGTACAGTAAGTAGTCAGAACTCTGAAGTTTGGCCAACTCAGTTGGAACACTAGCTCTGCCATTTATACTGTGTGTGTAATCTTGGGTAAATTACTCTAACTTTCTATGCCTCATGAAATAATTATGGCGAAACCTCTAAGTGATTCCTACTGCCAGACATTCATGCTTTCCTGGAATAAATCTGGAGAGATGAGGCGCACTGGCTTTCGAATGGTAAAGGAATCTGTGTACCTGAAGCCAGGATGCTGAGCGTGAGGCTTTTAAAAATCACTTTCGTAAGCCACGATAGTTTGTGTCATAGCAGTCTGTAAGTCCCACGACGAGAGTATCAGTCTTTTAAGTCTGAAGCCTGGTCCAGTACCTTAACAATATAAGATGTTCCATGTAAGAAATGCAGATGTTTTGAGTTTCGTTTCCCCTCTACGTTACAGAAAAGGCATTAGTTTATTATTAGCTTAGGGAACTGCCAAGCACTTTGAAATGTAGGGCAGCTCAAAGCCAGTGTAGAGAACAGTCTAGAGGGATTCTAACTGGGCACCAAGAGAAAGAGACCAGTGCTGTGATCTTGGTACGACCAGAGGCAAAGTATCCCAGGTGGAGACTGAGAGAAATGTCCAGCTGGTGTATCTCTCAAGTCAATTGGAACTGAGGGGTCTTGGTGTCTCACTGGAGATGGATGCCAAAAGCTATGATTTGGGTAAAAAGGTAAACAGGGTGCTTCCACTCAGTGTGTCTGAGAATATACACTAAAGCAGGGGAGGCGACTGGTGAAGTCAGTGTTAACTTAAGGACAGTGACCTGTCTAGCTCTGGAAAGTATTCTTAATGTCTAACTCATCCACATCATCTTACAGTACTGCACCTGAGTGACTAAACCAAAGCTGCTGGGTACACCTGTGAGGGATTTTTCTTAATCAGGTGGGGGGGGGCCTCAACTTAAATCTGGGCCACGCCTGCTGGTATGGCAGCCCACATAAAAAGACCTAGAAGAAGCTTTTGCTTTTTGTCTGTTCCCCTCACTCTAGCTGACAGGAAGCTATCCTGTTGCTTTAGCATTTCTTCAATGGCATCAGTATCAACTTCTTTGAGACTACAACATATACTGAAGATCACCAGCTCTCTAGGAATTCTCCGAGACTAACAGAAGGCTTGGCCTGCTGAGACTTCCAACGTCTTGGACCAAACAACTAGAGTATTCTTGGCAGCCATTGTTGAACTAACTGTGTCACAGCCTGTAATCCATTCTAATAAATACATATTTCAAAAGCTACCAGTTGTCTTCTTTTAGAGAACCACAGCTACTACAAAGGGAATAACTTTCAACTTATGGAAAAGTATATTATAAACAATTTGCTCAAAGAATGCCAAATCTGTCATCAAAAATTAGAAATGCTGGGTACGGTTGCACACATCTGTAATTCCAGCACTTAGCAGGCCAAAGCAGGTGGGTTATGAGTTCAAGGCCAATCAGGGCTACACAGTGAGACCCTGTCTCCAAACAGGAAAAAGAAAAAACAGTAACAACCATGTTTTCAGAAACTGCCCAACTTGTAAGGGCACTCTTAGATTCAGTTTTTTGACAAAATTTTCCAGTTTTTGGAGATAAACATTATATATATATATATATATGTATATATATATATATATATATATATATATATATATATATATATGTTTGATTTTTGTTTTTCAAGACAGGGTTTCCCTGTTGTAACTCTAGCTGTCCTGGAACTCATGGTCCCAAACTCACAGAGATTCGCCTGCCTCTGCTTCCCGAGTGCTGAGAGTAAAAGCATGTGCTACCACTGCTTGGCCTGAGGAATATTTTAATACTAACTCATTAGTAAGTTGAAGAGAGAGCAACAATTGATAATTGATAAAACAACTATTTTAAATACTCTATATAGATCAAAAGTTCATAACTAAAAGTAGCATTCATGCTCACTCACTCAGGAGATCCTTGAGTAGCAGAGACTAAAAATGTTCTCAAACATGTAAGTAATTCTCCCATAAGTACTTCTTAGGTTATATGGGAATCATTTCAAATTTTACCTGGTCTTAAGATTTTCAAGGTTTTCAGAGAAAATAGCTTTTTTTCTTTTTTTTTTTTTTCTGGGGGGGGGGTGTCAGGAATGGTCCCAGGTTGATTATCTTCTAAACCCAAATCTTTAAGAAATGGGAGGGTTTTTTAAAGTGTCTTTTTCAAAATCCAGTCTTAGAAGGAGGTTGGCTACATCTGGACATTTTTCTATTGTAGATAAATCCACTCCTGTAACAAATGAGAAGGACTGGTTTCAAAACAATTTTTTATTCAGCCATAAATTCCAGAAAGAAAAAATTATTGGTGAATAATCTGCTTAAGGGAAAAATGACACAGACAAATGTAAACAAAGTATTTTTAAATGAAACTGGTTGTAGGAATATATTTAAATCAATTATAATATTTATGACAAAGGTCAATGTAAAGAAAGACAAAAAACATTTATCCTTAAATTTCACCCCAAGACAAAGTCACTAAATCACATTGACAGCTACTTGGGAGGCTGAGGCAGGAGGATCATACATTTAAGGCATGCCTGCATTGCACAATGAGTTCACTTGAAGAGACGATTTTAAAATACAAAAATAAAATAAAAATTTAAAAAGGATGTAGAGGTAGTTCAGCAGAAGAGTGCTTGCTTAGTATACATGAGACAGATTCAATCCTCAGCACCACAACACAAAACTCACTTCCTAAAATTATTTCTAGATGTACCTTTATATAAGTCTTACTTATAAAAGCAATGAAATAATATTTTTTCCGTAATTGTATCCACAACTAAAAAAAAAAAATCATCTTATTCACTCATCAATTTAAGAAACAAATATAATCCCAAATCTAAATTTCTTGGTACTACAAGTGTGTGCACTCACCCACGACACACCCCCACAAGGAACAGAGACCAGAACCTGACCCAGAATAAATTAAAACAATTTACCACACACTAGTGATGTCATTTTAATCCAATAAAGAAAAGATCAAACTATGCATTATACTAAAATATTTGTGTCTTATTTCCAAAGTGATTAATAATGTAAATATATGCTAGTTCTACACACAGAAAACCAAGCATGTAAGCAGATATTAATTATGCAAAGCTAAAAGGGCCACAGCTAGCTTTCCACTTAACTTTGTAAGAGAAAGGTTTGGGAAGTTACTCAACAAATTGGTAATAGTGGCTACAATTGGGGAGAAGGGGTACCTCTTGGAATAGCTGAACGTCTATCAACTGTTAGTAATTCTTTTATAACCTAAAAATAGCACAAAATTAAGAGAATAAATAAGTAATGAATGAATAAAAAATGAGATGGAAACTGGTTTCAAAAATCTGTGATAAATGCAGAAACATGGCTGTAAAAACAATCTAGGAGACTTTAGACTCCAAGGGAGTTTACATATGTTGGAGGGCCTTGCTCAGCATG
This sequence comes from Cricetomys ansorgei, assembly GCA_026225945.1. Lineage (NCBI taxonomy): Eukaryota > Metazoa > Chordata > Mammalia > Rodentia > Nesomyidae > Cricetomys > Cricetomys ansorgei. Next base: position 35,650,161 of record JAMJFZ010000199.1, read on the forward strand.
AGCTGTTACACCCTGTCTGTGCGGAAGTAGGAACCCTGAAGAGCTGCTTTTTAGCAGCAGTGGGAGAGCAGAATCCCATCAGGAGAGCACAGGGATCAGCCAAGTCACTTGGCTCACTCAGGATTCCATTAAAATGAAAAACCAGCATTGTGCACCAGACACTTCTGCTAAGCACAGGGGACAGAAAAACTAGCACTATATGCTCTAACAGATACATATATTTAGTCATCAGCAGGGTCTGGCAAGAGTAAATATTATCCCGCAGAGTTCAAATGAGAAGAGACGTAACGCAGTACTTGAGCAAGGATAAGTGGACACACAAAAGCATGTTCCAGTACCAGAAGAAAGGAGACTAAGTCTTTTCCAGAGCCCAGAGGGAGCTGTAAGCTATTAGCAAAGTGCTGCATGAGGAGCTGTTGCCATGGAGTGAGCAGTTAAAGGACCCTACTGGAAAAATGACCCAACCTGGCCCTTCTGGCCTGTGTGCTGCACTGCACTGGCAGAAGCTGCCTAGAAGCCAGCTGGCATAGGAGCCCCTGTGCACAGGACTGGCCTCTTGGGACGTAGAACAAGCAGAGAGAGAAGGAAAACATCTGTGTAACAAACAGAAGAGGATCAAGATTTTATTGCTCAGAACACTGACAAGCAACAATGGATCCCCTAGGTTACTGCCATTTACAGTTACTTCTAAGACATGCTATTGAGGTTATCAGCACATACATATCCCAACACAGCCCAAAGCTCTAAGTATACTGTAAATTATTTATAGGTCAGGACCATGTCTTAGGTTGATCCTTCATCACCCTGAATACCTGCTATACGCTAGGGAGGCTGTTCTGGAAGGAAAGGTAATTTACTCTCCTGCTTGAAGCAGGTATCAGATGTCATCTCTCACCTCTGAACTTACAGAGTATCTTTTAAGCTGTGTGCATTCTGAAGCACAAGAGACGTCTTAAGTATGTCTACACTGTTCAACGATGAAACAAAGCTAATTAACATATCCACATGTATCTTTTTGTGGATATTTAAAGCATACTCTTAGTACATCATAGACTTCCAGAACTTTCTAAGTATGAAACTTTGTACCCTTCAATCAACATCTCCCCATGGTGACCTCCCCTACCAACTCTGTTTCTGTGACTTGGGTTTATCTGGCTTCTATTCATGAGATATGCCTCTGCATGTATGTCTGCCAAGTCCCGCTAGAAATGACAGTACTTCATTCTCTGCTACTGACTGGCATTCCATTGTGTGTATGTGTAGCACATTTACCCATTTACACTGGGTACCTTTTATTTGTATCTCTCTTATAGGACTTCTCATTTTACCTCCACCTTCATCTTCTAGTCATTCTGGTATTTGTAACCCTGACTATCCTGGAATTCACCATGCAGACCAGGCTGACTTTGATCTCACAGAGATCTGTCTATCTCTGGCTCCTCATGTGTGGATTCTACACCTAGCCTCACATGAACCTTCTTGAGAGCGTATGTCTTTCCTACGTACTTGGGTAACATCTGGCTAGCTAGGTCCCAAACAGGAGTGAAACGCTACTATACACTATCATTAGTGCAGGCATAGAAACAAGCAGAGTGGAACTCAGAGGAGGATGACTCACACTATAGGGGCTAGAGAACACAGTTCAGAAACCAGGAACTTGAGATAGACAAGTTCTCCGACTGTTGGCCAACCAAAGAGTAAAGTAGACAAGGGAGAAGGCTGACAAGATGAGCATGAGGAACGCAGGGAGAGTTCAAAGGCCATGGAAGGCTTCTAAGATTTTAAGCAGTTAACCAGCTCAGTCAATTTGCATTTTAGAAAGACTACTAACACTCCAGAGACTCTTCAGGGCCAATAGGGGCTGCAGAGATAGCTCAGTGGGTACAGTGCTTGCCTTGTAAACACCAGGACCTGAGTGTGATCCCCAGAAGCCACATTAAAAAAGCCTGGTAGGGTGGGGTGCGCTTGTAATCCCAACACTGTAGGTGGAAACAGACAAATCCCTGGGCACACTGGCCAGTCAGCTCAACCTGTCTGTAAGCCCAGACCAAGCAAAGAATCTGGCTCAAGACAAAATATTGCCTTTCATCTTTCACATACATTTCTCTTTCCCTCCCTTCCTCCCTCTCCCCCTCCCCAACAAGGTTATCACAGTAGGAGTGCCTGCAGTTGTTAGTGACAGATAAGCTCTAAAGAAGGTTAACTACAGGATGAGGGTGAACTTCAAAGACCTGGAATATGGAGGATAAGGTCCTGAATAGAAAGAAAGAACCAAAGACAACTTCTAAAGGTCTCTAGCATGGCACAGGTAATTTTTTTTCCCTTTTCTGATAAATAAAATAAAATATAAACAGCTCTTCAAAATATGGGGAATGAGAAACGAAGAGAGCTTCTCTGGTGAAACAAGACTTATCTCCCAAACACAACACATAAAAACAGGCTTATCAGAGAGCAAAGAAGAAAGTGAAAGGCCCACAAAAAAGAATTCTAACTGAAGATGCTAGCATGTAAAATACTGAAAGTTTTAGAATTCAGATTTTTGGGTTTTGGATGATCAACTGGTAAAGTTTATGCAAATATTAAAAAAAAAAAAAAGAAAGAAAAAGCCTCTAATCTCAAACACTCCTGGTTCCAAGTATTTTGGATAAATAATACATAACACTCATTAAACAACAACAAAAACCTCAAAGGCTCCGAAATTGCAGTCCCTAGAGATTAAGAGGTCCAAGATGAGGTCCAAGCTAAAAAATGGGGAACTATTCATGATTATATGTGGAGAACTCTGATCCCTCAATTCGTAACTTTCCAATTCCTCTCAACTCTGTAAAGGAGGGTCATTACTGAGAAAATCAGGTAGAAGATGTGCTAAACCAGACTCAATGAAGACAGGTTTCAACAAGGACCAAATGAGTACATGCAACAAAGGCTCTGGCTTAGATCTAAGGAGAGCCTACTAGACTGCATACTAAGAAAGTTATGGTACAGGCTGAGAGAATAGTCCCGATGAGGATAGTGGGCTGCAGGAGGAAGGGCAGGGGATAACATGGTAAACAGAGAGCAGTGCATCATGGGTCAACAGATATGATAGGCTGACTGGTAGACTAGAAACTTACCAAGCTGCACTAGCTTCTGCAGAGACTCAGAATGTTGTATGTAGACTCCAAATGTGAAGGGTATACAACAATCTGAACAGCCGCCTCCACTGAAATGGCTGTGACTGAGACAATGGAACTAAGTCTAGTCCTTTGCAGCGAGTCATGAGAAAAAAGAATCAAGTCAGCACTGCCACATACATGTGGAAAATTATTTCTATAAAGGGGCCGCAGAAATGGCTCAGTGGTCCAGAGTATGTACTGCTCTTGCAATTTGGATCCCAGGCAGGCCACAAATCTCTAACTCCAATTCCAGGGCCTCCAGTACCATCTTGTGGGCTCCACGGGCATCTGCACTCACAAGCACATACCTGTAACATATGCATAGTGAAAAGTAAAATACATCCTTAAAAAATCTATTTCCATAAATATCCTATCTTCCCTAGTTTGTATCTTTCATGGATAAAGTACTGAGATTATTTCTGAATTAGATGTTTATGAAGTCCAAGCCTAGAGAGATGGTTCACACTTGTAATCCCAGCATTCTATTAGCCAGGCTGAGACAGGAGGATTACAGCAAGTTGAAGCCAGCATGGTCTAACAGTGGCACCCCTCCCCCCCCACGACACACAAAGGTTCAAAAATATCCTACAATCTAAGAAGTAAAGTTAAGAATACCCAGGGAGACCAACTACTCTCCCTCCAAGGTAAGAAGTTTGTTGGTAAGGTTCAAGGCACTGAATCCATTTTTGAGCTAGCGAACACAACCCAGGCAATCCTCCTGTCTCAGCCTCCTAAGTGCTGGGATTACAGGTATGAGTCACCTTGCCTGGGTAAGGCACAAAACTATTTCTCTTCATTTTTCATCAATAGGTAAGAATGCTATAGATCTACTGCTCCTCAACCACATTCTGAGAGATTGAGTTCATCATGGTTTGTGAACTCGGCCAAAAATATGACTTCTTTTAACACACCAAATCTACAGTCTGAAGTTGTGATATACCAAGTTTATTCATTTTGATCCAATGCCCTCCTCTCCAGGTTTATTCTCTTAAGAGAATTTTTATGTTCCTACCACCTGCAATCGTTTGCCACTCCTCTCTTCTGCCCTGATATGGAGTTCTCTGTGCTTGTTTGAATACGATGTGTAATCCAAGACATTTGAAATCGTAACTTTAAGAAACCCAGACTATGATCTCCTGTTTCACTCCACTAACTACCCTTTCCCATTTTTCACAGCCAGCTTCTCTTCCCTGCTTCTCCTTGTAGCATCTGTTCACATTCTACTAATGAAGTTAATACACTACCTTTGGCATGACAATGTATTCCTATACCAAGACGCACAGAGAGGAAAGGGTTGACTATAAAGCAATCCAAGGGAAATTCGAGGTGTAACATAACTGCTCCCATTTGTTAATCATTACACAATTAAATATATGTGTAAAAACGTACATTGCAAAGATAATAACATCAATTAAACTTTAATAATTGAAGCCAGAAAGGAAACTTTTTCAAAAGAGGCTACAAAATCAAATATTCAGAAAGCAAATGTTTCACACACATTTAGCTATAAAATATAATCTGACGCAAAGTAACCTAGGAACTACTAAAATAATGGTGTAATAGAACTAAATGAACAGACTCGATGTTGTTCCTTTCCTCGCCTGGGGCAAAACAGGACGTGAAACGTGTGAGCATTGTCTAGATGTGTAGCATGAGCAAAACTGCCAGAGGAAAGGGCACGTCTCTCAGTGCCCAGAATTACCTTAAAGTGGTAGCTTGGACGCAAGGCTGGATATCCTCTCTGGCTGCCCAGTTACAGAAGAAGCAGAGTCCTTTGGGCAGAATTGCTCTCTTGCCTATTTGGAAACTACTCCACGAGGATTAAGTCCTGTAAGTCTTAATTCCCCACCGGAGAAAGCAATTGTCAGAGGACAAGAGAGCCTGAGCCGAGAAGCCATTCGGCAATGAGTTTTTCCTAGTCTCACAGAGTGTTTTGTGATTTGAGAGGCTTTAATGAAGCGACTCAATTTAATTGAGTTGAACCATCTGGGTATCTGTTGGCTAACAGGCCTATTTTTTTCTTAAAGTAGTCTACAAAGAAAAACAATCGTCAAAAAAAGATTAATTTATTCAAATGTTTAAAACTCACAGCTACAGTCTAACCTGGGCTACACTCTCAGCTCCAAAGTATTTTTTAATAAAGGTGGAGAGTACAATAGAATTATTGTGGAGTATTCATTAGAGAAGACTGCTCAGACATGGGTTTAAGCCAACAGAAAGCCCTTATCACGACTTTACTGGGAGTTTGGGATCCCAGGGTAGCCCTGAACTTTTCCGGGATGAGCTTTTAAGTACAAAAAAATATTCTGGGCTGACATAGTTCACTTAACAAGAACAGCTGGCCAGAAGCCGAACTACAGAAGCTAAAAAGCAAAGTTAGTACATTTTGAGATTTTCCCAGAACTGTACAGGCTTTGGTGGATTAGGGCTTTGCTTAGTTTTGGCAGGTGGTGCTGTCTATGTGCCGAGTCTTCCAGACTGAATGGCACTTCCATCATGAAGTCATGATGCTAAGGTCTCAGGGCCTACTACGCTGGGACCCTGTTATAAAAACGATTTGTCCAAGCATTTTGAGGTACTTCCAAACCAACTCAGAACCCCAGTTTCATCCTGGAGTGCATCCAGAATCAAATGTAATACCTTTTCCACATCCAGTGTTAAGTTCCACGTACTGACCTGAGGGCTGAAGACTAATTTTTACCTCCACCTTCACTTGGCAGTCACCCTCCTCACATAACCGCTTCTCTGTCTCAGCCATCTAAACGCTGATTAACTGTTTATATAGATGGAAAGCAGAGCTCCGCCCCCGCTCTGGACCCACCCTCCCAGAACTGTGCACCAGGCTAGAACCTTAGGAGTGAACCCAGGACAAGTGCAGGCACATTAAGCACTCAGAAACGAATAAAAATTTGCACTCACGTGCGGTGTGCACATCAGGAAGATGAAAGAGCAGAAAATTCCTTAAAACCTCCTTCAATCCCAGCACTCGAGAGGCAGAGGGAGGTGGATTTCTGTGAGTTCGAGGCCACTATGGTCTACAGAGTGAGTTCCAGGATAGCCAGGGCTACACAGAGAAAAACCCTGTCCCAAACTCCCCCGTCCCCACCAAAAAAAAAAAACAAAAAACCAACCTTTGAAGCCCATAGTAGGGTACACCAGTTCTGAGTTCTGGGATGTATACCGTGTATTATTTTGTTAGGAACAGGAACAAGCACGGAAACAGGCTTTTCTAGGTTCAAGATCTCCACCTCTGATCCTGAGCTCCGGAGATGAAAGGCGCACTCCGTAATAAAGGGCCTCTCGACAGCGCGGCCGCCCTCCCCGGGCCTGTAACCCAGCAGACTTCCGCAGGAAGCCGAGTCCCCTTCTACCGCTGGGCGAGCGAACCGTCCCCACCCCTCCGGGTCTCCGAGACCTACCAGGCCGCGAGGCTCCCGGGCGCCGGTAGGCCAGACTCAGCCCCGCCAGGCGGCGGCCTCGCATCCCGACCGACTCGGGCCCAGGTACGCGGCGTGGACTGCACGCCCAGTCTCCCAGCACGCCAGCGGTCCGCCCGCGGGCCCCGCGCCACCGCCCACGTGGGCTGCGCTCCGAGTGGGCGAGACCATCGCTGACGGCGCGGAAGGGGGGAGCGCCGCGGAGCGGGCCTGGGGCAGAGCCGGCCCGGGTCGTGGAGATTCTGCTGCCGGTCGCCGCGATCCCCGGATCGGTGGCGCCGCGGCGCTGTGGACAGGGTGAGCGCTCCCCGGTGTCGCCCAGCCGTGACCCGCCGCCGCCGCCGCTGGCCGCGCTCCCCCCAACCCTCTCCACCCCGGGCCGTTGTAGTGGCGCCGCGACCCCGCCCTCGCGCGCAGGTCCTTCCCTCCGCTAGCACCCTTCGCAGGGCGCCAGACCCGGTGCCTGCGTCAGGCAGCTACGCCGCCTTGGTCCGTCACTGCCGGGGTCCCAGCCTTCGCGGGCCGGGGCCTCCGCCGGCGCGGCAGGACGGGGAGGAGGACCATGGCGTCGTGCGTGGGGAGCCGGACCCTGAGCAAGGATGATGTGAACTACAGGATGCATTTCCGCATGATCAACGAGCAGCAAGTAGAGGACATCACCATAGACTTCTTTTACCGGCCGCACACCATCACCCTGCTCAGCTTCACCATCGTCAGCCTCATGTACTTCGCCTTCACCAGGTGAGGTGGGCCTGGCCGCGCGCGGGGCGCCCAAGGGCGGAGGGCAGAGGCAACAGGGGAGCCCTGCCGGGGACGGTGGCCCGGTGTGGCTGCCGTGAGGAAGCGAGTAGCTGACCCACGCGTGCAAAACTCTCGGACGAACGGCCCACGCAGCCCCTCCGCCCACCGCTGACTTACAGCCCTCCCTGCCTCCTCTTCCACCTGCCACCTCTCATCTCCAAATCCCATCTCTCCCATTTGGTGCCTCGGGCCACACCAGGAGCCAGGAGCGCATGCAGGTCACCTAACCCGGTCTCCCACACCCCTCGCTCTGCATCTTTCCCAGGCGTCACTGCCAGGTTGCCCTGCTCTGCAACCGTTTCTTCTATGATATGTTCCCAGCACACCGCATGAATCATTTCGTGACTGCACCGTTTTCAGCACACACTACACACATAAAATACACACCGTATACAGCCTCGCAATACAACTAGATTCCCCTGGAACTCCTCTGGTAATTCGGTATTGCTGGGCACACACAAAAAATGCACATGTGAGGTGCACCACACTGTTTTTCCGATGCAATACCTCTTATATGTATGTCACACAATCCTCTAGCTGCTAGATTCTAGCATAACACTTCCCCCAATCTCAAACACCACGTCTGTGCCACAGTATCAACAGTCGCATTTGACACATCCCAGTGAACCCCTCTGTCAAGCACAGCCCAATACCCACCAGCTTCAATGCTCTGATCTGCATAGGTTACAGCTGACCACATCTCACACGGGGCACGCCCCACATTGTCACCCATCTCCTAACATACTTGCTGAAAGGAGATAATGTCGAGCACTTGGGTAGTGCCTGGAGACTAGTGAACCCCCAACCATACTAAACAAAACACAAAATGCACACAACATAACACAGCTCCTTTATTCCCCTTAAAATATATATGCACACGTTCAAAACACTTCTAATAGGTTCATACCTTACAAGGGTATGGCCTTGTGTGGCCCTTCGACCCCAGCCATAGAGCTAATAGATCCCACAGTACCACCCCCCCCATTTCTATTTGAGATTTATATAGTCTGAATTACATTCTTTAAAGAAAGGCGAGTCATGCCCTGCCCACCACACCATTATGGCTTCCGAGAGTGGCCTAGAGAGACTGTTGGTTTCAAAGTTGACTGTGGTCTTAATGAAGTTACTTTACTTTGTGCTGAGTGTGAGGATCCGAGACTGAAGAATAAATAACAAGTCTTTGTTCACCTCAGGATTATGCAGACTACATGAGTATGGGAAAACCGTTGAGTAGAATACCCGGTATATGATGCCCTGTTAGTGCCCCATTAATTAAACTCTTTCCTGAGTTTCCACCCCCCTTCTTTTTGTTTGTGATAGGATTGGACTGTATAGCTCAGGCTAGCCTTGATCTCTTACTCCTACTGCCTTTGCCCAGTGATGTGATTATAAGCTTGTACCACCACACCCAGCTTCTGGTATTTTTATCCAATAAATCGATCAAAGTCAGGGGAAAATCTGCAGAGCTGAGTCGGCCTGTATCAAGTATTGAGGAACCTTGTGGTAGAGGGGAGGACAAAGGCATGTAATGTTACATGTGGGAAAACATTGTACAACACAGACCACATTACAAGCATTTAGTTGTATGAATCACCTCAAAGATAGAAACAGCAGGTTAGCAGTTACCCTTTTTTTAGGGGGTGCCACTACTATTATTGTGAAGTCTGGTAATATTTTACAGACCAGCCCTTCCTTCCTGTAGTAACTAGCCAGTCTAATTTCCAGCTTTGGAGAGAGCTCACCCTTGAGCCTGATTATGGTTACCATCAACTACTTATTGTGCCATCTGTTTTTATCACATAATGGATGTCTGAGCACCTAATTTGTTAAGCCCCAGTTTCTTCATCTGTATGCAAAGTGAAAATACCAGTATTAGCACATCAGTGGACAGTCATGAGAATTAATGTTTTTTGATAGTTGTTGTTTAGCTCAGTCATGGCTCTGAATTAAGGGTTAAGAAGCATGATTTCATTGTTTGATAATGCTTTCTAAATTATATTTGTTACTGAATAAGACATAGTATGTTCTGGGGTTGAGTAAAAAGGTAGAGGCATTGGAAAATAGGCCTCGTATGACATACCTCCGTGTTTCACATTAACTTCTATTTAACTTCATCTAATAGGTGGGTTCGAAATGACAGAATGATGAGGGGGGTTCTTTTGAGATGAGAAAAGCAATTTTACTGTCTCATTTTATATGATGAAAAGTGAGACTGTGTAATTTGTTTCAGCCATTTGTCTTTAATATTATCGTAGGCCTTGATTCAAAATAGACCTGTCTTTCTCTTTTCTAATGCAGAAAATAATGTTATGGAATTTCTTTTTTATTTCATTTTATGTATAGTTGATGTACTTTGGCAATGAAAATACATGAAATAAAATAAAACAAGAAACATGAAAAATAAGTGAATTCTAGCAGCTTGTCAAAAGTAATTTTAAAAAATCATCTGAACATTGGGTTATGGACCTTTCTAGAAGTTATAACAATTTTATTTCTCATGCTAATTTCATAAAGAAACCACATAATGAGGAACTGATTAATCACATTTTACCTTACATAAAATCAGAAGCAAAATTAATATAATTAGGAGTTACTAGTATTTAATTTTTTGTAATAATGTATGGTCCATGAAAATGGGATATTATAAAAATAGCTCAATTATTCTCCATGAAGATCAAAAATAATTGGTTTCTTAAATAAAAAATGTTCATACCATGTTCTTTTGTAGTGACTGTCTATAGTACCAGTATGAACTTAAGATTAGATAATTGTTCAGTCCAGTTCTTTCAATCAAACTTTTAAAATATGGCTTAAAGTTTGTTTTGCAAAGACTAGTTAGCTAGGAGAATGGCATACCTTGGTGGTGTTATGTTACCATGTTGTAAAAACAGTGCTGGATGAGGTCATGTACTATGAATACTCAGCGAGAATTTTGGTTTGTGAAGGATTTGATACCTCAAACAAAAGTTCAAGGTAAAACTGGATTTGTCCAGGAGTTCTGTTAGATAGTTTTTTGGTTTGAGTGTCACTCAAGGGTCCTTATTGATGGGAGGCTGAATACAGGGTGTTGCTATTGGAAGCTGGTAGAACCTTTCAGAGATAGTGCTTATTGGGAGGTTATTCTGGTCACTGAGGGCATATCCTTGGAAGGTTGCTCTTATATACCCCACCCCAGAGACCTCACTAGAAGGGGCTTATGATGAAGGAAACCTTTTCTCTTTTCCCCTACTTTAAATGCAGTCATTTAACATAGCCACTTCCAAGCCAGCCAAGGCTTCATAGTAAGACCTTGTCTCAAAAACAAAATAAAGCAACTCCCAAAAGTACAATCACACACGGTCCTGCCATTGTTATATATGCTCTAAAGCAGTGGTTTTCAACCCTCCTAATGCTGTGTGACCCTTCAGTACTGTTCCTCATGTTGTGATGACCCCCAACCATAAATTATTTTTGTTGCTACTTCATAACTATAATTTTGCTACTGTTATGACTTGTAAGGTAAATATCTGATATGCAGATGGTCTTAGGTGACTCCTATGAAAGCATCGTTTGACCCCAAATGGGATCAGGACCCACAGGTTCAGAACCACTGATCTAAAGAGATGCAGTGAATAGGTAGGCTTCTGTTAGCACTTGCCAACAGGAATTCTTCCCTGCCTAGATGGGTTTGCCTCCCTGCAGATGGCTGTACCTATGTGATTATCAACTCTTTTGCCCTTGTTTTCTCCTGGATATGGAACTAAGAACAGACAAGGGGCAAGGGAGTGAACAGATGTTTGATTTGTTTTTATTTTGAGTAATAGTTTTCACTTATTTTCCCTTACCAGCTTTGGAAACTCCAGTTCTTTCATTTTTCCTTGGAGCACATTTCTGGTCTTCTCTATGGTCTCTATGGGTTTCTGCCAGCCCTAGGATTTTCCCCTCAAGACAAGACTCAATAGAAAATGTCTCCCAATACTACAAATGAGGTTGTCTTATTCTTGGTCCTGGTCCTGCTTTCTTACAGTTATCATGTCTGTTTTCTCTATATAACAGAAACCCTGATGTCTCTGTCCCCAGCGATATTAATTGATGGTCTGTGGTGATGGCTCAAACAGTCCATGACTGAGGGTAGACCAACCCTAGAGGTAGACACAGCCCTGCTAGCTACATTGTGTTAGGTTGCATTTGAAGGCCAGTTAACACTGATCCTCAGCATTTCTCTTTCCCAGTTATTTGAATCGTTTTAAAATTAGAATTAAATAAGTATCTTTTTATATTTTCCTTAAACTTATCTCTGTTGTGTTTTGGGATTTTTTTTTTGTTGTTGTTGGTTTTTGTTTGTTTGATTGGTTTTTTGCTTCTAATAAGATTACAAGCTTATTAAAGGAAAGAGCTATATGTTTCTCTGAAGTCGTCTGTAGTGAAAAGGCCCTTAGGTGACTCACATGTTTATTTGCTTTCAATGGTGCCCTACCTTATAGAGATTACATATCCAGGTATTACTGCCTCTTGGGCTCCTGTTTAGTAAACAGTGCTGATTCAGGTTGGTCCTTTCAAACACTTGTTTATTGTTCCAAACACAGCACAGTTTATCCTGTTTATCTTAATCCTCATAGCTCCAGATCTGTGTACAGGAGTCAGGTGTTTTTGAATTTCAGCTAGTACAGAAACCAGGACTGGTCCAGTCATCTTAGTCCACCTCCTAAATCCTGGCTTTGTGTTTGGTGCTCCTCAACAGTTGAGCAGTCCCTAGTCCATCCAGTCTAGCTCTCTGCTATCCTGGAGTTCACCTGTTCACCTGTCTTATCTTTAGCAGGTCTTTTGGGCCTTTTTTAGCTGTTCTCCTTTGACCATTTCAAGCTTTAGCTCAGCAAGTCACCAGCCCCTTTGAATGGCATACTCTCAGGTCTGTCCTTCAGGCCTATTACCCGTTAAAGCAAAACTGTCGTCATCCTGTCTGACCCCTGCTTAATGGGCAGCTGGATACCTAACATCTGTGGAAAGTGCAAGCTGGGTGTTGTAAAGGAAATATTAATATCTGCAACGGTTTCAATAAAGAGCAAGGATAACTCTCCTGGACAGCTTAGGCAAAGATCTCACCTGGCTTCTCCCTGCTTCTGCCCCTAAGTCCTTTATTCATTCAGAAACTCCCTCCTACCCGACACAGGCTTTATTTACACAAACAAATAAAATCTAACACCTCTCAGGATCTGCTAGCAGACTTGTTGGGTGTTGTCTATCCCTGCAGGTGTCCAAGCTGAGGAAACCAGAGTCTCCTCTGGTCTTCTGTCTGCATAACCTGTGAGGATATATATATATAGGGATCCCTTCCATTGCATTAACATACACAAATGGCCTGTTTGTGTGGAGGTCTCAGGGGGCTCCATCCATTGCTGTTAATACCTACTGCGGTCTCAGCAGACCCCTACAGGTGACCCTTTGCAGGGGGTAGGAAAGTTTGTCAGTGGATTCTCTAGGTTAGGCTGGGATCACCTCTATGTTATCCAATTCCTGCCTACTCTGCCATTTCATCTGGAATATTCTTGCCCCCCCTGCACACACTATATTATAGATGCTTGCTGTATACCTTCTGAGATCATGGAGGTCCCTATACAGAACCAAGTGGGAACAGTGCCTTGGGGAATTTAATGACAGTCTGGTTCACAGCTGCATCTTTGCATTGTCTTTGTCTGGTCAGTGTTCTTCAGCATGGGTCAAGTTTAGCAGAGAGAAGGGGACTTTGTCTCCCTAAGCCTGTGTGTTGGTGAATGAGAAACCTTGACCTAGACCCAGCGTTTCAAAGTCCTCCAGCAAAGCACCAATTAGATGATGGAGCCAATAGAAACAATAGAAGAATATTCAGACCTATGAACTAATGAGAGTGGACTCTTCTGTGCAAGGCACTCCTCTAAGTACCCACTAAGTCATTTAATCCTCGTGAGGATCCTATGAGGTAGAGCTATGACTAGTCTCTATTAACTGAAGAGGAACTAGGCTTAGAGAAGTTAAATAATCTGTCTAAGGTCACACAGCTCGCATTTCAGCTAGAGACTATACCCCTTGTCACTGCACTGTGTGGCTCCTACACAGAACAGAGCTTGCACCTGGGACCAAGACTCATCAGTAAGATGCAGCTGTGATCACTTCCCATCTTAGAGTGTTATGAAGACTCACGGGGGTTTTCGTGCAGAGCAGGCAGTTTGCTCTGTGAGGCACAGAGCACAGTTGATGACCAGAGGTAGATTCTGGTTCTTGCCTCCGAATGGGATTGCTGGCATCACTAAGTATGGCCCTTTCTGCCAAGTTCCTTGCCGTGAATAACTAGAAACTGTTTATGCACCTCCATTCAAGGCTAAATTTCTCAGTGATGCGGAACGTAGAGAAGATGGACTCCAGCAGGCTTGCCGTGTGGCCTCGCGTGCTCAGGTTGCCATGAGGCTAGTTGGGCAGCCCTGCAGTGCGTTTGGTTCCCGTCATGCGCTCACACTCATAGAGGCTGTGCTAGGTGCAGGAATACAACCTCTCTGTGCCCGAGACAGGCACGCCAGCGTGTGAAGGGTGGGCTTGTGGCCTCGCCGGACTCCAATTACTAACTTCACCTGTCGCCATCATTGTTCACTACTGAGTTTGATCCCCTTTGATCCTCCCGTTCACTGTTTTTCCAGTTTATTAAAGCCCTCATGTCTCCATCCAAGTTTTCTAGGCAAATACGAAGCTGCCATTCTTAGTGTTGTTTCGTCACCTTTTTCCTCTCAGACATTTAATAGACCATATTTGGTTCTGCTCAATAATGTTGCTCAAAAGTTACAGGTTACAGGTTTATCATCGTCGTCGTCGTCATCATCATCATCATCAGTTTGAGGCTGGTGTCTTGCTTTGTAGCCCAGTCTGGCCCGAAACTGCTATGTATTCCAAACTGTCCTCAAATTCCCAATCTTCCTGCTTTGGTTCCCTAAGAGCCAAGATCACAGGTGTGTTTTACCACACCGGCTTTGATTTTATATCTTTAGTATTGATCCCAAGTCTAATGTTGATGTGTTTTCAAGTGCTTTGACTAGTCAATGATTACTTTAAATTTTAAGAAATGTGTGTATGTGAGAGGGGGTTGTGTATGTGCAGAGGTGGTATATAGAATCAGAGTACATCTTTGTGGAGTCAGTTCTGCCTTTGTGTGAGTGTGGAGATTGAACTCAAGATGTCAGGCTTATACACAAGCCTTCCTCCACTGAGCCACCTCACTGTCCAGTAATTTTAAATGGAGAGTGATTTGCTGATTTCTGAAGAAGATATTTATTCACATTGTTTGAAATCCGGGTTATACCAGAGGTCTGTGTAGGGAAAAGTCTCTCCCAATACTTCTTCCAGACCCTGACTTTAATAAAGTCTGTTTTCCTGTTTCTTGGGTGGTTGTGCAGAGACATTTTAGGTGGCTGTAAGCACAAATTATAGCTTATTTTCCTACACATAGTAACCCTTATGTGTACAAATAATTGCTTATTATACCTACTGTTCTACTCTTTCTTTACTTCATGGTGTCTTTTCAATTCCCTGAAACAGTTAATTTGTAGAAACTTTCATTCTTTTTTATGGCTGCCTAGTTTTCTGTGAGACTAGACTGTAATTTAATCAGGTTTCTTTGGTGAAACATATGTAATCTTGTAATGAACAACCTAGTACACATGTTACTTTGCATACGCAGGAAAGTGTCTGAAGCAGAGGTTCCCAGAGTAGAATAGCTGAGCCACAGAACATACAGAGTTGTAAATGTGGAGTGTTACCCAATTGCCCTCCATAAAAGGTTTACATTCATACACCCGTAATTAATGCACAGTGTGCCTGCTTATCTATTTCTTCATAGCCTTTCCACTTCGATAAAAATGGTCTCTTAATGTTACTTTAATTTGTCCATCTCTTCCTACAAGTGTCTTTCACTTCCTGCCCAATATTAATTTTTTCACAACCCTTTCCCATTCTCCTGTTGATTTATTTTGTTTTGATTTATGTTTTACATGTGAGGACACTCAGCCCTTTGTCTTCAGATGAGCCACAGGTACTTTTCTTATTGACTCTTAGATTTCGTTACTGCTTCGTTTTATTTCACTTTATTGCAATGCTGGTTTATTATTTGCTCATGGTTTCCATGTGTTGTGCTGTACTTTGGGAAAATGTTTCCACTCTGAGGTGGGTGACTTGCTATTAATTCATCGGGTTCTCTATATACCCCTGTTCCTTAGGTTTTATCAATCCACAATACTTTGCAGTAAAGCGTGGATTATGGAATCCCCCTTTTCTCCGCACAACAGTTATAAATTTTATCCTCCAGTTTCACTGTCAAAGTCCTTCCTGCCAACTCATTGCTTCTGTCATGACTCACAGTGACTTCCTGTGTCAGGTAATACCCTCCCAGCAGCTGGGCATAGGGGAAGCGTCATCCTGAGGATCTAGCAGCCCTGGTTCCGATGGCAACTCTTCAGCTTCTTAATCTGTGTGGTTGTAGGCAGGTTACTCAACCTTTGTGGGCAGTTGTGTCATTTTTAAAGTGTGGTTGGTAATATCAATTTTGCATTTGACTGTGAAAATTAGAGACGTTAACCAACTGCCTGTTGAGTGCCTGGTAGGTACACAGTAGATACATGGTAAAGAGGAGCCATTATTGTTACCTTCCCACAGTGAGGGCACTGGGATGTTGGTCTGAATGAAGCCGATGTGCCCCCCTATGCAGCCATTCTTTCAGTGAGACCTAGTGTCCTGGGAAAGGAATATGGGGCCTCCTTTCTTTAGCCGAAGGGCGTTGCAAATCTCCTTGTAAGGCTGGCATTTTAGGGTGATGTGGTGAGCAGTCAATTATTGGGGTGTCCACTAAAATAAAATTGCACAGTGCTGGCTTAGGAGACCGTTGGCTTCTGAGGTCTGGCTTTGGAGTGTGCGCTGAAGGAACCGGCATTGGTTTGCTAAGCGACGCCATGCGTAGGGTGGTCTAGGAAATGCTGTGTGATCCCATTGGAGGACCTCTCTTCAGGCCTCTCCTAACTCCAAAGCTGACTAATCAGCAGCAGGAACTTAGCTGCCTAAACAGAAGCTGGCATCTAACTTAACTTCTGTTTTTAAACCAATACCCGAGGATGTAGCTCTTATCAAGGTACCTCATTGTTTCATTCATGTTCTGTTGACCCAGACTTGGTTTTGTGTGAAAATTTGGTTTTTTCCCACCTAAGATTGCTAAAATTCTATCGTGTGTGTGTGTGTGTGTGTGTGTGTGTGTGTGTGTGAGTGAGAGAGAGAGAGAGAGAGAGAGAGCGCATGAGCACAATGTGTATGTGTGGGCTTGTGTGCCACAGTGTATATGTGGAGACTAGAGAACAACTTTTGTTCCATGGACCAATGACTTGCCCGGCAAGCCTCTTTACCCACTGGGCCTCCTGGTCCTTTTTATCTCTTATTTTTCCTTCAATAATGCTTTTTACTGTATAATCTCAGTTTCTTTTTATCTATTTTAGTTGCGTGCTACTTGTTTCCTTGTCTTTAAAATATCCCCTACCAGTCTGTTTCATGTCATACATTCTGCCTACTCATTCTGCATTTTGAAAACTGAAATGCTGGACGTCTCCCAAACTTCTCAGAAACTGTCAATAATTCAGGAAACTCCTTCTTGTCTTACGTTTCCATCTCCTCCTTTGCATTTGCTATTCTTGAGTCCCATGTATGTTACCAGTCAGAGTCTGTCTCTGTCATTCTGTCTGTCTAGCTCTCTCAACGTAGTGTTTACACAGTAGCTCTTTCTCATCAACGACTTGTCCACAATGTCTGTCGATCGTGTAGCATGCGTCAGGCCCCAAGATCAGAACTCACTCCCGTAAGTCCCTATTTCAGACCTGTGCTTCTGGCAAGATAGACAGGGAACATGTCTCAACAAATGGGATCAGTCACTGGGGAGACGGGGCAATAGAAAGTGGCATTAGAAAAGGCGGGGCATGAAAGAATGGCAACCATTTCCTTCTCAATCATTCTGCTTCTGCTCTGACTCTAGTATTGTGATTCCTTTTTCCTTCTTCATTTTCTTTTCTTTTTACTGGTGCTTCCTTGTTACCCTCATTGTCTCGCCTCTTTCTGCATCCGTCGGGTCCCTGGCTGCCATTTTCAAGAGTAGTTGGGATAATCTTGTCACATAGCTGCCTTCCTGGGGATCTCATGTTCCATTTCTGATTTTTTGAAAATTTCCTTGCCACATCTTTTGTTATTCCTAAGATCAAAAGACATTTCTCCAAAACACACCTTATGTGTTGACACCCTGGGGTTTTGTTTTTGTGTGTGACGAACAGTGGGTCTCACCTGCATGTCTGAGTAGAATGTGTGCTGGTGTTTGATCGGCTCCATTTATATATTGTTTATATATTCTTGGTGGTGGAGACGAGCTTTGTGCATGCTGAGCACACACAGACAGCACCAATGAGCTGTACCTACACCCCCAGTCGCCTTTTCTGTAAGAACCGGGCTTTATTATGAGAGTGTTGGTTTTAGGAAATGACACTGAATAGTAAACTGTGTACACTGACTTTGCTCAGCAAAAGAAAATCTGCAGTCTGGTGTTACAATGTAGAAAGTATACTGCTTTTTGATTTTCTGTTTAGATCTGTGCATTAATTCTTGATGTTGTTTTTGTTTTCAGGGATGACTCTGTTCCCGAGGACAACATCTGGAGAGGCATTCTCTCTGTCATTTTCTTCTTCCTCATCATCAGCGTGTTAGCATTCCCCAATGGTGAGTGACGTCCTGAGCTATTGCAGCTCTGTGCACGGTGCCCTTCTGACTTTTTGAGATGCAAGTCATCCAGAAGATGGTTTTTGTGTAGCAGTCATGGGCACAGACTCAGTACGCACACTGCCTGTCCTGCCTCCTCCCAGCCCAGTAGCCCCCACAGTCTTTAAATGTGTTTCAGTTTGTCCCCCTCCCCCTTGCCGTGTGATGAGGATAACAGGAAATTAATAATGTTAAACCCAGTTGTTTTTTTTTTATTGCTATAATAAAATACTTGGTGTTGTATACCTCATAAAGAATAGAGATTCTGAAGCTCACAGTTTGGAAGCAGAAAGTCCATGCTACTGGGTCTGGTGAGGCTCCTTGCCTTTGTATTGTGGGCATGGTCTAATGATGGAATTATGTACAGGACGGGGAGCTTACATGCTGTCTGGGTTTGACAGTTTATAATAACCTTTGATGAGAACTGATCAAGGTCCCGAGAGAACTGCTTCATTCATTTTGAGGGAAACACTCAGTGACCTCCCGCTAGGTCCGCCTCCTACAGCATCCACTCCCTCTTAACATTCCTGCACTGGGACCAGACTTCTGACACATGAGCCCTTGGGAGCCAAACCACATGCAATCCATGACAAATACTAAGCTCTCTACAATGTCAACTGTTCTTTTTATTTGTCTGTTAGTTTGTCCGGTTTTTTGAGACAGATCTCCCTATATATTCCAAGCTGTCCAGAACTTGCTTTACAGCACAGGGTGGCCTTGACCACTTGATCCTCCTGCCTTGGTCTCCTGAGTGCTGGGATCACAGGTGATTATAGACAGGCACTGCCATGTGCAGCTCAGCTGGTTTTTTTTTTGTTTTTTTTTAAATTACCAATTGAGCTATAACATACTCAGTCACTGTTACTCTTTTCTTTTTTTCTTAAATCAAGACAGAACTAGCTCCGATGAGTAAATATTTATTACTGAAAAACAACTAGTCATCTGTTTATCACAGTTATCTTTGCTGATTGTACATTTGTATGAGGCAGGAATTTGATTACTATGGACCCTTCTCTGATTAGACAAAGAAAGAGGCAAAGCCTTTCTTGCCTACTTCTGATTTATTCATACCTTCCCTCTGAAGTGTTCCTCACACATTGCAGTAATTTGTTCTTAATCCCTTTCCATATCTTTCTAGGATATTCTGTACTTGTTCTCTGTACATGTTTCTAAACATTCACTGATGTATTTTTCTCATGCTTAGAGATTTTTTTGCAGTCTTTCTTATGGATTATGCTTTGTGGATCTACTCAGATTTTAAATAACATCCTTCAAGACGTATTCATCCTGTAGGCTCCCATGCTACGGTTGACTGCTGTGTAGGGCATAGGAAGCTCATTCTGAATGTTACTGGGTGCCATTAAACATAGCAAAGGCCTCCAGGTTTCCCAAGCTGATGGCAATGGAATTTTGTTTTGTTGTTTTGCTTCTCCTGTGTAGCACTGTGTTTATAAGAACATGGTGTGTTTTGCTGGTAGCACAGAAGTTAAGAGTAGACTCACAACTCTGAGTTTCTTCAAGAAGGAATTCTAAGAGTAGAGGGATAGCCCTATGTGAAAGCTAGGGTCTACATTCCAGGGGCTACATTCAGAGGCCTGTATGATCTGGATGGAATGTAGACACACCATTAATCCCAGTATTCAGAAGGCAGTGGTAGTCCATGCCTTTAATCACTAGAAAAAACAGTGGAAGCAGGCATAGGAAGCAGAACTCACACAGGAGTCAGTGTCACACAGAAAGTGACATCTGAGATGAATTGGAGTGAATGGCAGACAAAGTGACTTATCAGAGGAAGAGTTAGCAGAGTAAAGACATGCCCAACTCTCATGAGAAAAGGCAAGCTCTCAGCACAGTGAAAGAGAGTTACAGAGGAGTTAGAGTCAGTAGACAGAGTGAGTCAGTTGAAGGGTCAGTAAAAGGGTTAGTTCAACAGCCAGTTGAGAAGCAGGCTTAAGAGTCAGTGGAGAAGCAGGCTGAAGAGTCATTTGATCACTTAGAACAAGAAGTCAGTTGCAGAGGCAGGGTGGAGCAGTGAGAGCTCAGTGAGAGACACAGACACAGCAGAGCTCAGCAGAAGAAGCCCAGCACAGAGAGTGAGTTGAACCACAAGAGTCAGAGTTCAGAAAGAGCTAGTCAGGGTGGGCTCAGTCAGCAGTAGGTTTCAGAAGCTAAGGCTGAAGCCTTCTAGGTCAGGGCTAGCAGTTTAATATTCTAGATTGTGCGAAGACTGAAGCCTTCCAATTCAAGGATTAAGACTAGATTGTGAAGAGGACAAAATGCTCTACGGCTCCAGGGCTCCAGGACTCCAGTCTAGAAACAGTGATTTAATTAGACAAAAGAATAAACCGTCCTCTGCCCTGAATCAACAGCTAAATTTACATCTACATCTAAGTAGCCTTGTTATTTGGTAGTTGAGTTTAACTTTCCTAACAGTTTAGCCTTTATTCCTTTTCCTCATTTGTGTGGTGTGTGCATGTATGTATTCACAAGTGCATGTGTGTGGGGTGGAGGCCAGAGGTTGACACCAGGTGTTCTCTTGGATCACTATCCATCTTATATATTGAGGCAGGGCCCCAGTTGAACCTAGAGCTCTCCAAGGATGCCTTGACTCCACCACTTGAGCTGGGATTATAGGTGGACCATCATGCCTACCAAGCAGTATGTGGAACTCTATTCCTTTGAACTCTGGTCCTCACACTTTGGGGGCAAATGCTTTATCTGCTGAGCCATGTCTCAAGTTCTCACTGTGGCCTTTAAATTAAATTTACCTTTAATGGAAACCTTGTACTATATGAAAACCTACAGACCTTATGCAGACATAATAAATTCTCTTTTTCTTGATGATCGATGGTTCTAATTCACAATTACTGAGATAGGAGACAAAATGTGCATTACTGACCTTGCTGTAAAATTTGCTGAGAACAGGCCCCCACTGTCAAATGTGTTTTTGGCTCTACCAACTTTCTTTTTCCCTCATAAATGCATCATTTAGAGTCTTCAGATTTTAAGCTCAGGAGACCTTGGTCATGATACAGCCCATTGTTTCCTTCAAGGATGCCATGTTGGAATCCTTGTCGCTGGAGTAGCCAGCTGTGAGTGTCTCCCCCTGTGCAATGAGTGGTGATTTCATTCAAAGATGGTGTAAGAAAACAGCTTAGTTCTCAGTGGCCACTTTTTCATGACTTGAAAGTATTTATTTATTTATCTTTCTACCTATTTATTTATTTTCTGGTTATGTAGAGTCTAGAAATTTAATAGCCCTGATTTGCAAGTGTGTCTCCCCGGGTGCTTCTTCAGGAACTGAACCCTGGGGTTTCCTTCACATTTCTCTCAGGGTACCAAAGGCACGGAGGTTGAGGGATTCAGTCTATTTGAAGCAACCTTTGGTATGCCCTGTGAGTTTTCCTCCATTGTCCAGTGAAGTCCTCCAGTCGTGCCCTCTTTCACAGCGAGATGTGCTTTGGTTTTGATTTGGGAAAGCTGTGCTCTTGGCCCCTACCTGTTGCCTTATTCTTAGCCAAGCCGTGCAGACTCTGCAGTCCACGTGAAGAGAGGAGACCTTTCTAGAGCTCATCTAGTTCAGCCTGCTCAGCCTGTAGATGAGAACGCTGAAGCCTGTGACCACCAGTCGTTGTCACCTGAGGTTTCCTGCCTGCCCCGTCTGCCCGGCTTTCAGGCTTGAGTCTACATCTCTCTTCCTCAGTCTTGCTCCTGCCATTTCTCATATTAGGTCCTCCACGGGGGGGCTTTCACCTGGCTGTGTGATACATTTGCCCTCCTTCTGTTTCTTCACTGTTAAAATAAAGTTATGGCACTTAACGGAGAGTCCAGACGTTGAAATTTCCAATGTTCTTTATTAATCACAAACCATGTCAAATCTCAGGGAATTCTAATGCCCCGGCAGCTAGGCAGAGAGCTCACTCCAATGGCTTCCTCACCCCATGCTCTTCTCTTGGTTCTCCTGCTCGCTAGCTTCTTCCTTGTTCTCTGCTGTCTGTCTCTCCTCCTGTCTGTCTCCTCTTTCTCTGTCTCCTCCCTCTGTCCTTGCCCTAGTTCTTTTTTATTCCAAATCCTCTCTCTGTCTCCACCCAGCCTTCCAATATACAAATCCATGGAGCCTAACCTTCATCTGCCTTAAGGCTAAGGACTGTCCCATTCTTGTGGAGAGCCGTATAGCCACTCCTTTGTTTACTGGTAGGCAGTGAATCCTTTACTTGCTTCAAGGACAGCTTACTGGAACATTATCCATAACTAAAATCTCCCACAACACTTCACCTTCCTGTTAACTTTTATTTTCCCATCATGTGGACTTGGTTGACCTGTGCATGGCATGCTTTGGATATTGCAGAAGGCAGGTGAAGGTTGGGTATGGTACTGTTCTGCTGCCCGTGGAGGCTGTATGATTGGAAGAAGCTAGAAGATTGAGCTGAGCCTTCCCATGACGAGATAAAAGAGGAGCTGCAGACTTCGTTATAATAACCCATGCTCCAGATAACTAACCCAGCCCCTTGAGAGTAAGAACTTAGTGAAACCCATGAGAATTAACATTAACCTAATTAACTAAAGAGCTGCATTAATCATCCAAATATCTCTTAAAGGCCCCTCCTCCCAGCACTACAGCAGCAGTCAGCCAAGGAAGCAAACAGATTTCAACGTGCATTTCCAGAGCTTCCAGGGGACAAACCACATCAAACCCTAGCATCAGGAAGGCAGGCAGCAGGATTCTCTTGAAGCCATGCGTGCACAGCACACGAGTTTACATAATTTGTTTTCTAAAGATCACATGTTCACACTTTACATAGGTTGTAAACCTCATTTTTCCATGTGGCAGAATGCTTTAGGAGTAGCTTCAGGGGGTCCCAGTGGAGGTTGGAGGGCTCGCACCAGCTTTTAATCTGCTGGTCTTCCTGGGAGGCACCACAGAAGGGTACATTCTATGGTGTATGTACAGTGTATGGTGTAGAGCAACATTACATACCTCATCTTGCTCCAATGTTGTTACTTTACTCTCTGTTCTCCCCACCTTTGTCACGTGTTCTCAAATGAAGTCATGAAAAGAAATGAAAACGGGAGCCCTAAACTTATGTTCTCCTTCAGAGACATTTGGGGACAAGCCTTCAAGTGGATGGCATATCCAAAGTGGTTTTGTTTTGGCAACTTAACAGGCATTCGTCCTTGACCTATTAAAGACTGCCCCAAATGCTTAAGTGCTTCATCTTGAGTGTGTGAATTCTGATATGATGCCAGTGTGGCAGATTTGGTCTCCTTTTATGGATAGGGCTCCGTGATTCTTTCTGTAGAGCATCGTGAGTACCAGAGAATCCTATTCAGAATAGCTTAAAGGATAAGGAAACTGTTTACTCTCTGGAGTTCAGAGATAGCATGGCCCTTGAGCTTGGATAATGCAACAAATGGCCATAGAGACCCATGTTCTATATCCCTTCTTCTGGTTAGTCCTGGGCCTCTCCACCCAGATATTTCTAAACTGGCACCCAGGGCAGGCACTGTCCAGCAATAGATGAGTTGAGGTGGTTTTCTGTGTTTTGATTTTAAAAAATCTCTCTGTGCGTATGTGTATGTGATAAGTATGCATGTATATGCCCACGTTGGTGTGAGTGAGTACAGACACACGTGTGCCATAGCACACATGAAGAGGTAGTGATAACCTTAGGTATTGGTCTCTTTGTTGTTTGCTACTACACATGCCAGGGTAGGTGGCTTGTGAGCTTCTGGGGGTTCTTCTGTCTCTGCCTCCCATCTCACCATTGGAACCCTGGGATTATAAATGTGTATTGTTGCAAGTCAGGTTTCTGGGATTTGAACTCAAGCCCTCATACTTGCATAACAAATGGGTACCCAATAAGCCACCTACTTTTGATTTTGAGACAGGGTCTAGTTATGTAGCCCAGGCTGGCCTTGAATTCCTAATCCTCTTGCCTCAGCCACCTGAAATTCTTTCCTAGTGTACTTGTTCTCAAGTCTCCTTGGCTAGAATCAGGCCATATCCCTTCTCTTCTCCTACCCAGACCTGAGGACAGGAATTTATAATACCCAGAGTCCAGAGGGAATATAGACATCCAGTAGGTATACACTGACTGACAAATCATGGGGGACTAGAATAATCTCTGCTGAGTTAGAGTGCGCCCGAGCGAAACAGCAGAAGGGTGGACACTCACCAGACTCCCTTTGACTGTCCTTTAATCCTGAGTGCATCAGGATTAGGTTCCTAGGCTTCTTCTTAGTCCTGCAGGGAGATGGAGTTCTATAAGGAGGTGTAGTAGAAGAAGAGCCCTTGAGAGGCCAGGGAAGGAGAGGGTATGCTGTTTGTTTCATGTCCCCTGCCATGTCTACCAGTTCTATTCTCCATTCTTCTTTGGTTCCTTTAACAAACAAACAAACAACAACAAGACCATGAGGGTTTTTTTAAGTACCACCTCTATCCCAGAATAGCAAATGATCCTCAAGTTTAATTTTAATTAAACCACCCTGACACTGAGATGACATGAAGCTCATTTGAATCTGCAGTTAGTTAAGAGACTTCTCAGAAAGGGACCTTCAGTAGGCTTTTCCAACTTCCGTGGGTCCTGGGTATATTCCATAATAAAGACTTTCCCTGAGGACTGTGCATCTCAGTGACTCCAGACCTGACTGAGAAGCTTCAGGGTCTAACTGTACTATTGGCTGGCTGGGGTGGCTGGAGGCAGATTACTTCACCATTCTGACTCTCAGTTTCCTCATCTGTTGTTCCCCAAACTTACTCACAAAACCTACTTGACATCATTCTTTTGAGCACTGGATATAAAACAACAACAAAGCGAAAACATTGACCACTATCGTGGGTTGGAGTTCACCAAGGCGTCAGTGTTCAGAGGTGGGGTTGTCTAAACCATGAATGATGGCACATGCCTGTAATCTTAGCAGTGGGGGAGCTGGAGCTGGAAGGTTTTGAATTCAAGGCCAGCCTGGACTATACATAGTAACACCCTGAGCCACTCCAAACCAAAAATACAAATACAACCCCCCCCCCCCCACCACCACTAAACAAAAACACACCATCACCAAATCTAACCAATTGAGTCTTTGTGCCCCAGTGCCTGGCCGACAGCCACCAATTCTGAAGGACATGTTGAATTAGGCAAGAGAATCATTACCCCACTTTCCTTGGGCGGCTTGAGAGGGAAAGTGGTGTTTGCTGCCTTTCCGGAGTTTCTCCCCATCAGTCTGCCTCCGCCTCAGACTCTTCCAGCTCAGATCATTCTAGTCACAGCTGGTTGGTTGATGTGAGAAGTACCCCTCTCACCAGTCTTTGTCTCCTGCTTCAAAACTTTTTTTTTTTTTCCCAATAGAATTCTCTTAGATATGGAGTTTGCTTAGAGGTACTTGTAGGTTTTCCTGGAAGAATTTGAACTTTAAATATGTAGAGAAGGTGCAGACTGACAGAGCCTGCTCGGGGCCTGAGGCCTGAACTTGCTTTTGTTACAGAACTATACTTCCCTAACGTTTGATTCCCCAAACTTAATTATTTGTAGGCATAACTCTGGTGTGTCAGCCAGGTCTTATTTTATACTTTCTAAGGCACTTTTTAAAGGCTAGCTCTTCGTGTGGCAAAATCATCGGAAATTAACTTTGCTCTTAACATCTGATTGTTACTTAATCTACTGTAGCTGGAGGGGCTGATAAAATAAAAAACACTTTTAAATGCACCTCATAAATCTGCAATCTGGAAGAAAAACAGCATTTGTCTCTGCTTACTGCCATAAAAGGACTTCCCCACTAATCCTGTATAATCAAGGAGTGAGCAGGCTTCCAAATGTTTCCACGCTAGTGTGTAGCTGAGCTCAGATCAGAAAGAACTAGGTGTGGTAATGTATGCCGGTAATCCCAGCACTTGGGAAGCCTAACTGGGAAGATTTTAAGGTCAACGCCAGCCTGTACTACTTGGGTGTTTGTGTATATGTGTGGTGTGAGAGACAGGGAGACAGAGAGACAAACACAGATGAGACAGAGAAATGACCCATTAGAAGCATAGTATAGTGTAGCCTTCCTAATAACCTGTAAACCGCAGTGACTCAGAGAGAGTGACAGAGTGAGACAATGTCCACCTTAAAAGGCCATTGACACTGAGAAATACCTGGTGGGAAGTCAGGCTTGTGGAGAGGTGTGGAGAGAAGCAGAAGTTGGCAGATTCCCTGTCCCCCTGTCCGGGTGGCTCCTCTGCTGTAATTCCCCTGCGGTCTTGGAATTCTCAGAGGCGGCTTGACTGACGCATCCTCCATGAGTGGCTTGATGAGCATAGCTACCAGGGCTCGTAACTCAGAGAATCGATCAGCTCTTCTAGAGTTTTTGCTGTGTTTTCCTTGAGTACTATTATGTATTTGGTGGAAAAGATGGTACTTTGATTAAGTAATACTTGGCAAATGCTTCTTAAAATACTACATTAAAAAAATTAGGGTTCCTTCTCTAAAGGCAGTGGGCAGTTGTGACAAAGCTTACAGTTTCAAAGAAGGCTGTTTTGATTCCTGACATCAATCCTAGATTGGTTTTTGGCAGTCACTGCTGCAAGGCCACCTTGCCTCCCAGAATCCCCCCTGGCTCATACCTCTAGAGCAGTCCTGGTCCTTCCCATTTTTTCTTTACCTTCCTAATGGATTCCATGTTTGAGTGGGCATGCCATGTTCTCTGCTGTCCCCTCCCCTCCAGTGGTAAGCTCTAAGCTCCCAGAGCTCATTTCTTTTGCTTCGTACTCCTGGTCCTGAAACTAGTCCAGGCTGAAACCTTTGACTCTGTTGTGACCACAGCTGTGGTGATTATAGAAGGTACTGTTAGGGCAAGCCGGGCGGGTTTCTAAGGAACCACGAGACACGAACCGCTGCAACATACATGAGGCATTTATTGATTACCGGCGCGCGTCCGGGTCCCGCCTATCCCACACAGGAGATGAGCATGGCGGGCCCCGATCCCTTCCCCCCCAGCCCTTTTATGGGGTTCAAGGGAAAGGGGTCTGGGGATGAGGACTCGTGCAGCTTTGATTGGCTCAGAGCTTTCTGTTAAACTCATTGGTTGGGAGTTTCGTGTGCAGGATCCAGGGGGGGCTTGGTCAACCTGTGCCCTTGGACTAGCCGTCCTTGAGACAGGGTGGCTCCTGGTATGCTGGGGAAGGACGAATCCTGCTGATAAGCTTAATGGTCATTTCCCTGTGGGTGGGGAGGAGACTGGAGAGTACTGTTAATGGCTGTACTTGGGAAGGCATTTCCCCCTATATGTGACTGCATTCCTATGCTTCATATTTCTTAAATCCTTTCAGTACCAGGTGCTCCTTGACACTTAGCCTGCTGACCGAGTAGAACATGACAGCTAGAGATACTCTGTGAACCATGTGGTGATGGGCAAGCTCTCATGCCAAAGTGTGTCTGTGTAGTTGGAGTGATGCTGGCACTCACATCCCGTATCCCCAAGTTACCAGAAGACCTTGGAGGTCATTTGTGAGGGGTGTCTTATCCTGGCCTGTGGCTTATGCTCAGGAAACTATTGACTTTTATTGTAATTTCTCTTGATAATGACACTGTTTATATGGTTTTATTTAAGTGATGATTGAAATTCTGGGATAAGCCAAATAATATGTCATAAAATTTTAGAGCTGGGACTTATACAGAAGTCTTGGGTTCCTTGTTGCTATATGTTCAGATAGCTAATGTAATGGTAATGATGTGTAGCATTTGCAAGCAGGGCATCCATCACCACACAGAATTCACTCGTGCTAACAAGCCAGGAACCCGCAGCTGACATCAGTAGGGGAAATACCTGAAGAAAACGCTATGTTTTCTTACCTGGAATTGGGTTCTGGAAGCCTCACAGTGACTGAGAAAGAAGCAGCTGATAAAAAAGAAATCTAGTGTTCCTCAGTCACAGAACTTAGAATTGGAACAGCTTTGGGCACCATTTTTAGTACACTCCTCACCATCCAAGCTCCTGCTTCCTGCCATCTAAAGATGTGAGAATGCGTTGCAGCATCTGTCAGGAGCCCAGCTCACCCTCTTAGTTTTACTATCTGAAGGCGGTAACTGAGTGAATTGGGACTGTGAAGGATACTTGTAATTGATTTAAGAAGTAGCCAATTTTAGAATGAAATTCCAGAACCAAACCTACAGTGTAATGTTGTCCTCAGGCAAAATTTAGGGTTGTAAACAACAGAAGCTCCTACCTCACTGGAGTAAGAAAGCTTGGAAACAAGGTCCCAGGGCAGGCTTCTAGGTACAAACCCCACAGCCAGAACTGGTCTAAGGAGCAAATGCTCAGTATCACAGATTGAACTCTGCCCTAAAGCTGCTTCTGCATTGAATCCTTTGGCTATGGACCTCAGTTCCCAGATGAGCGTTCTGCTGACCACTGCTGCCCCTACTGGCTGGGGTTGGAGAAACACGGAAGATAGCCCTGCATTCTTTCCTGTTTTGTGGACAACTCCTGAGGTCAAGTCTAGCACAGGATAACTGAAGGCAAAGCTCAGGCTATAATAGGCTGGATAGAAAGCCCTGGCATCTCTCCCTTGGCATGTGGGGTTCGTAATTCTGCAGTTCTCCAAGGTTAAGAAGGCTGTTTCAAAGGTGTGGGGAAAGAAAAGAGAGAAATGAAAAATTAACAGTAGAGAGCCTTTTCTTATTATTACCTATGTGTAGATCAACAGAGCTTTCTTTTCTGGCTCAATCCAGTTTGTTCTAACCTCCTGTCATCTCTTTTCAGGTCCATTTACTCGACCTCATCCAGCCTTATGGCGAATGGTTTTTGGTGAGTCCCATTATTAGATAAGAAAATACTTTGTGCTTTAAAAAAAAAAAAAAAAGCCTTTCCTCTATGTATTACCAATAGTGGTTTACATCAAAGCTTTTCAAAAGAACACCAAATAACTTTTTAATGTACCTAATACAAAAATGCCATTAAGATTCTTTGATCAAAAAATAAATGACTGGAATGGCATAAATTCTCAATCATAAGGAGCCCTTTTGCTCCATACACTCGCTGCTGATATTTTTGTTTCTTAGAATGCACAGAGCTTGGCATCAGCAAATGCCCCTTATTTTCTGTCTCGTATCTTGTTTCCCTTTATTAGTGCGTGCTCAAGTACTTGCTAAGAGAACATTTTTCTTGTTTCGTGTCTGTGGAAGCCCAGCAGTACAGTTTCTAGGAACTTGGAAAAGAGAGACCTCTTCTGGTAGTGAGAGCTGTCATTTGGCCTGAAGTTAGGGATTAACCATATAAATTTTGAGTCTTATTTTCACTTGATTCTGTCATCCAGAAAGTCAAATTTCCTGAGTGGGTTTAAAATAAATTTTTAATACTTACAATGTTTGGCTTCATCCAGCCTGAGTAAAACATGCAATAAATTATTGTAGGTTAAGACTGTCTAACCTTGCTTGGAAATGTAAGAGGATATTTTGCTAAAAGTTGGCCATCTTGTTACACCCTTCAGCTATTAAAGGTAACTTCATCGTTTTTGTTTGTTTGTTTTGTTGTTTTGAGACAGATCTGTGTAGTCTTAGCTGTCTTGAACCTCACCATGTAGGTCCTGAACCTTTATAGATCCCCCTGAGTGCTGGGATAAAAGTGTGCGCCACCACACCCAGCAACTCTAAATCTTTAAAGTTTACTCATGAAAGTTTTTTTTTTTTTTTTTTTTTTTTTAAACGCACACAGCTATTTACTGGTAGATTTGTGACGGGTTTGAAGACGTGAGGCTATATGAGAGGATGAGACAAATAAGACTCTGTCCCTAGGAGACCCTCCTCCACTCAAGGACCAGAGGACAGATACAGTGAACAAACTTAAAGAAATCAGTCGTCAAAAATTAAAAGCTGTTGCTAAGCATGTCTAGGTCACGGATCATTTCTTTCTGTCTTAAAAGAATTTTTTTTACAAAGATTGTAATTTTAAAAGGCTATAGTAGGGGATTTATTAAAGATGAAAATTTGTGTTTCTTGGCCCTTCCCCCACTACCAGTTACTGGTTCCTTCTGGCTAGCATACTCCCAACCCCTACCCTAAACTCTCTAGACCAGAGTGCTAAGTTGCCCTTCCCTATATAAGTCTAGCCATTTTGGTTACTCCCTGTTTTGGTTTCTTGGCCCCTGCTGGCCTCCTGGCCTCTTGCTCTTCAGGTTCCTCTCTTTCACATCTCCTCTCCTTCCTCCTCACATGACCCCACAGCTAAGCTTCTTTTCCTTTGTATTTCTTTTCTCATTCAGTTCCAGCCATGCACATCCTCTTGTTTGGGTGTTGGTGATTAAAGGTAGTGATTATGACAGCGCCTGGATGCCCTGCATCACTGAACTGATTCCAGCAGGCTTTACAGAAGAAATGACAGCCTCCCTCCCAAGGGTTCAAATCTTTTGGCAAAGTAACCCACAAGCTTTTGCCTTGCAGTGTATTATTGGCTTTACTTTTTTAGATAACGTGGTGTTTGGTTATTTAGGATAGCAATTAAAAATAAATGTGACAAGAAAATAGTAACTACCAAGGCTGACCCACCTATATGAAGTCTGTCATCTGATTTCCCCACTGACCTTGGGGAAAAATCAGAAAGCCTTGCCTTGCCCCCTAGTCCTGTCACTTTAGCATCCCTTAGTCCATTCCCCCTCAATGCCATCACCACAGCCTCATGGGAGATACTTCGCTCTTCAGGAACATATTTACATGACCTTTTGTAAATCCCACTGGTCAAGAATAAGACTATCACCACAATTTTGAGAAAATTTGAAACAAGCTTTAATTAAGTTAATTAAATACTGGCCAGGAAGATGGACGCTGACCAGGACCATTCTGAGGTTCCCATGGAGTGAACCTGCCACCTCCAGAGTTCACACAGAACGGCCCCACGTTACATGGGACAGATGCTTTAAAAGATAGAACCCATAAGGCTCCATATTTCCCACCAGGTTCAATCAGCAACTATACTGACATACTTCCTGTCTGTGTTATTTCCCGCCTGTAAGTGACTAAGTATATTCTGTGCATTTGGAACGCATCTGGTGAAGTAGGATTAACTGAATGGGATCTTGGAACAGCCCCATCCAGCACTCCAGGAGGTTGTCTGTTCTTGTACTATAGATCTTTTAGGCATAGTATTAAAATGTAAACCATAACTTTTGCTCTTACGCTTAGTCCAAGCCCACCCTACACATCCTCTGGCTGCTGGTACTTCAAGACTTAATTTAAATAGCATTTCCTCAGAGAGAGGAACCCCTCTCAGCTTGAATTAGGACTTTCTCACCAAAGAAAATACCTGGCTATGGTAGATTGTCAATAGGCTACACTGTGGTATTACTGTAGACTATAACTGTTAGCTACTGGGTCTAATATGTGTCTCTCCTAAACTTGACCTTGTTTTGTTTTTGTCAGGCCTCAGTGTGCTGTACTTCCTCTTCCTGGTATTCCTCCTTTTCCTGAACTTCGAGCAGGTTAAATCCCTAATGTATTGGCTAGATCCCAATCTTCGATATGCCACAAGAGAAGCAGACATCATGGTATGTACTTGTTAGTGGCCCTGTTGTGAACTTGGTAGGCTCCTGGGTATAGGAAATAGAGGGTTCACATTTTAAGTTGATCCCTCTCCTTATGTCCTGGGTGCATAGCTGAAAGCTGGACCTCAGAGTGTACTGTTATGTGGATTTTCCAAAATGATGCCACCCAGGAAAATAAAACCCTCTCATGAAACAAAGGAGTGTGCTAAGAAGAACTCACACACTGCCATCACATGGCCTTGGGCCTGATCTCTGCTTCTGGCACTTAGCTGTTGTAGGACTTTGGGAAAAGTGCTTAATAGCCTGCTCCCTTTTCTGTAAGGTGAAATTGGTAATGCATATGGTGGATGGGGAGGGCATATTGTGAGCTGAACAGAGTATTGTTGTCTATGCGTCCCACAAGGCCTGCACAGTGCCTGGCACACACTGATCTCTTCAACTACTGCTGTACCAGTCAGGATCATGCTCCGCACTTCTGCTATTCTGCCTGCAGCCTGATGTCCTTCTACCTGTTTGTAACAAAGGGGCTAATTATTATGACTTAAGGCATTTAATTTGTTACATATTTAGAACACACACACACATGATCCTGTAGAGGAATATTTAATCTGGCAACATGTCTGCTCTTAGAAAGGATCACATTGAAAGGCCAGTTTGATAGCTAGGAAGGGATCAAATCCAAGGGTCTCTATAAAGGGATCACATTCAGAGGCCTGTGTGGTCCAGATGGAATGTTGAAAGAATGTAGCACACCTTTAGTCCCAAAATTCAGAAGGCAGTGGTGGTGCATGCCTTTAATCCCACCACTTGGTAGACAGGAAGCAGAGCTCAGAAGGAGTCAATGTCAGGCCGAACGTGACATCTCAGATGAGTCAGAGTGAAGGGCAGGCAGTGATGAATCAGAGGAAGAGTTAACAGAGTGAGTCAGAGTGAGGACATGCTCAGCTCTCACAATAGAAAAGCAGGCAGGCTCTCAGTTTAGAGAATGAGAGGATAAGAGACAGAAGCAGACAGAGGATAAAACAGAGGCAGAGACACAGGAGGAGTCTGAGGAGTCTGAGGCAGAGACACAGGCAGCTAGGCAGAAGAAGTCAGTATCAGAGAGGAAGAGTGACTTAGCCAAGCAGAGCAGTTCAGTCAGAGAAGTTACAGGAGTCAGCCAGAGTCTACCAGAGTCAGAAAAGTTTGATCAGAATCAGTCAGCCAGCTCAGAAGGTCAGTTTGTACCAGTCAGCTTGGAGAAGAGTTTGAGCTAGAACAGTGAGTGAGTTGAACCAGAAGAGTTGAGTTCAGTACAGCCCTGAGTTCAGAAGGAGCTAGTCAGAGTGACTCAGTCAGCTGTAAGTCTCATAAATCTACCTTCTAGATTGTACAAAGTCTGAAGCCTTCCAGTTCTAGGCTTCAGATCAGAATGTAAGGAGGCCAAAACGCACCAGGGCTCCAGAACTATGACTGGGGATTGAATAGGACAAAAGAATAAACTGCCATTTGCCCTACATCTATGCCTACATGAACCCTTTTTAGCTTTAGATAAAACAACTTTTATTTTTACTTTCATGTATTGATAAGACTATTTGGAGGAAAAGCATTTTTTTTCTTTACACTCACAGCAATGATTTCTGTGATGAGCTTTTTGGTTTTTGCCCACACTAATCAGCCCTCCAGCTCTCCTGACACCAGCAGTACTACCTTAAGTTCATTGTTAGACCCCATAACTAAGAAGTCAGTCACTGCAGGACTGTCTGTATTCTACATGTGAGTCACAAGCCTGTACTGTCATGTGTGCTTCTGAGTAGCCAGTGGCACATAGGAGCCTTCCACTCTCTTCATGACTTCAGCCCCAAGACTCAGGAATATGTTTTACCAACTTATTTAAAGGGATATATTAGATGCCGATGAATTGTCAGAGAAGAGGTCCTTAGCTTAAGGGCTGGCAGGGCTCCAAATGCAGCAATTTCTGTCACAGTAGAGGTAAGGTGTGCCACAGTCACAGCACGCGAATGTGTGTCTGTCCTCAGAGCTCACCAAGCTCTACAGTTGAGCGGCTTTCTGGAGGTTTTGTCTCATGAAATTATCAGTTACATTCCTTTTTCTTTGCTGGAGGATGCAGGGTGGGACTGGAATGATCTAGCTTCTAATACATCTTTGTCTTTTGAATGCTCAGCTCCCACCCAGGAGCTACCAAGTATTGCCGCATTAGAGTAAGAGACGCTGCAGTCACTCCAGGATTTCCAAGTCATTAGGAACTCTCTCTGAAATAGGTCAGAGACCGTTAGTACAAAAGATGCTTTCAGTGCCCTTTCTTCTCAGGAAACTACCAGGGAACCAAAAGTCTAAAACCAAAGTCAGTAGCTGTGTTTTATATGGTGACGTTTTTGTCCAGTGTTTTAAATGCCTACTCTCCAGTGCAGGTTAAAGGAAAAGCTGGCAGTGTTCTGGAGAAAGAATAAGCATTTGGGGCACAGACATGCTCTGGCAATTAAGAAATAACAAACAGATTAATAAAAGGTCAAGAAGTAGTTATGCATCACAGAATGGCTAGACCCTTCTTGGGATGATACTTCTAAATGTTTATCTTAATTTTCCTAGGGTACACAAAGAACGAAAAAACAAGAGCTTGGAAATTATTTAGAAGCCTAATTAGAATTTCTCACTCTCTCAAGGAAAAGAGTGACAAAGGGTAACTTAGTTGCGTGTAATGATGATGATGGTTCTGTTAGCTTTCCACTGGTAACAAGACATTGGGAGAGCAGGATATGGTGGTGCGCACCTTTAATCCCAATGTCTGTTAAATATCAAAGACACAATCAAATTAAGAGGGTGGCCTCAGAATGCAAAGCTTCTGAAAAGCCAAGCAAGAAGGCACAGGCTTCTTGAATAAGACTGATCATGCACTGCCTTTCTTAAGCATTATTGATAGGTTACACAGAATCCAATTTAGGTCAGGGCAAAGTACACACACCAAAGTTTTGATCAAGGTTCTGCATTGAGGAACAATACAACCTACACAAAACCACAGTCCCTCTCTTGGACACTATTCCCAATGACCAATAGAACGAGATGTCCAGGTTTGCCAGGAGTATCTTGTAGCTGGGTCAGGTGGGGGCTACAAACCCCTCAAAATAGCTCCATCAATCTCAGAAAACAAGTATTGATCAATTACGGATTTCTTCAAAGCCCAAGCATGTCTAAAAACAATCTCTTCACACCTAATGATTAAATGTAAGTCTAAAAGCAATTTCTTAACATCCAATGACTAAGTGTAAGTTTAAAAACAGTTTCTTCACATCTAATGATTAAGCCAAGTACACAGGCTTACTCATTTTTCCATTATGCTGTTCCTCTCCAGTACTGAGGAGGCAGAGGCAGGCAGATCTCTGTGTTAAAGGTCAGTTTGGTCTATGTAGTGAGTTCTAGGACAGCCAGGGCTACACAGAGAAACCCTGTCTTGAAGAAAACAAAACCAAAACTTCTGGGATAATCAGTATAAAAGAAGAAATAATTACTTTGCTGTTTTGGAGGTTTCAGTTTGATTGGGTAGCCCTGCAGCTTTAGGCCTGTAAAAGGCAGATCATGGCAGGAAAACTGCTTAGCTCCTGGTAACCAGAGAACAGTTGGGGGCCTATATCACAATCATCTTTGAGTGCATGCACTTCTTAGAGGTTCTACCACCTTCCAGTAGCACAAGTTAGGAACACTATGCTGGACATTTTCTATATATTTAAAATAAGTCTCAGGCTGGAGAGATGGCTCAGCGGTTAAGGGCACTGGCTGCTTGCTCTTCCAGAGGACCCAAGTTCAATTCCCAGCACCCACATGGGAGCTCACAACTGTCTGTAGTCTAGTTCCAGGGCATCTGACACCCTCACACCAATGCACATAAAATAAAATTAAAAAATAAAATAAAAGAAGCCTCACATGTATGCCAGCTATTCATACCATTTTACAGAGGGGAAAGAGAAACTTTAATGATATCTGTCTCGCTCAAAGCAAAAGAGGCTATCTCTCTTCTTCAAAATCTATACTTTTCATTTTGATTGCTTCAAATATAGCATCACAGTAAGGATAGTCATGCTCATAGCAGTTTTGGGGAATAAAACTCTTTCCTAAGAAATAGGAAAAAGAGATCATAGATAAACTGTTTGCCAAGGCAGCTTTTTAAGGCTTGAGCAAAAGGAAGCCGCTCCAGAGGTTGTGCTTATGTTCCTGTCACAGGCCTTATGGCCTGTGGGAGCAGGTTGAATCCAATAATGGTGGTAACACTTGGCTTTAGAAATCTGACATCACAATGACATCTGAAAGTCACAACCACAGCTCTGCAGAAGCTCCAACTATCTTTTACAATCCAATTTTTATTACTGGCTAATTCCTGCTAGGCCAGACAAGGCAGTGACTGTTTATAGATTCCAGAGGTTTGGGTGATACGGAGTGGTCTCATCCCTCCTCGTGTTTCATTCCTTCAGTCAGCCTTTCGTAATGCTGTGGATTTGTTGATGGCTATGGAGAAAGACCTTCCTCGTTGTAAGGACCTTTTCACTGATGGCTGTAGAGAAATGTTCTTCCTCTTAGATTTTTTATAAAGAAGTTTCTTTATTGTAACAGGCATATAAGCCCAAGAGGTTGAGACAGGAGGATCATCAGCTCAAGGCACAAGGCTGGGATAGAAGTTCACCCTCCTGCTTTGTTCTTACTGTGGGACTGTAGCATAGTTTGGGACCATTTCTGATATCATCTATTGTTTCCACCAACTTCAGACGGAAAAATATTCAGAGGGGAAAATTACCACTTTACTAAACATGTACAGATTATTCTTGTCATTATTCCCCAGACAACACGGAGCATTTGTACTGTGTTAGGTAGGACAAGTAACCTAGACATGGTTTGAAGTATGTAGGAGGATACGCACAGGTTGTATGCAAAAACTGCCATTTTTATCAGGGACACGAGCATCTGGATTTTGATATTCTCCAGATATCCTGGGACTGATCCCCTGGGAGAGCAGGAGGCAGCCAAAGTGTTGTGCTTGCCCTGCAGCAAGGATGTCAGAGGCCTCTGGAGGTGATTGATTGGGGGGTCTCTGGAAGTGATTAATTGGAGGCCTCTGGAGGTGATTAATTGGTGCATCTACCTATTCTTTAAAATTATAATGTTGGGATATGCAACTTGGCTCTTTATACTTTTTAAAATGGCTTCCTGTAATGAAATCACAGATGTATGTGTAACAACCCCAGGCCTGTGATTATGTTCATAGTAGCCACTGAAAAGAGATACTCCCAACCTAGGTCCTTATCTTGCCCTAAGCAGCCCATTCCACAGTAATCATATGGTGAGAGGGTGAGAAATTTGGGACTGGTGCATCTTGCCACTCTTTTTAAATTAATAGACAAGGGCTTCAGCCCCGGGGTGTTTCTCTGTCAGCCAGGAAGACCCTGTACCAAGAACACACCGTTATAGATCTGGGAACTTGCCTTAGGATCCCTGCAGTGAACAGAGAGATCGACAGGACTCCAGCACTCACACATGTACTGTTCAGTTTAGAAAAAAACATTCACAGCAAGAGCCTTGGAGTAACTTGATAATTTGAAAGTGAGTTAGTGTAAGGAAAGTTTCTAATTGATAGTTTCTAAATAACACTTACAGCACTGGGATAAAACAGGAAAGAATTTAACATAGATTCAGCATATCTTTAAAAAGTGACATCGCATGTGCTTGGCCACTGAGAAGCTGAATAAAAGTTAACAATCAAAACATAGGGAATCTGGTAGACTTGGAAATGTGAATACGCCGCCCTCGTGGGCTGAAGACGATCTCACGACTGAATATCTGTAAATTCCCAATGACAGTGAAAATGCTGAGAGGGTGCAGGCGAGGGGCCGCTGAGGAAGGTGAAAAGCCTGGCCTGCTTTACTGGATAAGACATGACTCACGCAAAGGGTCCCCACCCCAAAAATGTATTCAGTATTCCGTAAACTCAAAGCTGAAAGTTCTCAAGCATTTAAGAATGTTGGTTCCAGTTCTAACTTGGCCTTTGACTATATCATCTATTTCTAAGTAATTTTAAGTCTTATATTTGCTATTCAAGCAGTTACCATGTTTGAACTTTTTATGTTAACCAGGAGTATGCTGTGAACTGCCATGTGATCACCTGGGAGAGGATTGTCAGTCACTTCGATATATTTGCATTTGGGCATTTCTGGGGCTGGGCCATGAAGGCCTTGTTGATACGTAGTTATGGCCTCTGCTGGACGATCAGCATCACCTGGGAGCTGACAGAGGTATGGAATGAACGGGGGATCACCAGGACTGTGCAGTCAGTGTGTGTAGAGGAAGCTGTGAGTTGTTAGATGGCAGTCAGCCAGTTTGTCCTCCAGCCCCTGGGGTACAAAACTGGACTCATGCCATCCTATGACAACATTGTATAATTTTGTCTAAAAAACAAAAAGTAAACAAAGCTCTGTATCCTGAAAGACTTATTCTCCTTTGCGTTAATTCTTAGAAAAACAAATGAAACCAAGTTAACAAATGAAGTTAGAGACCAAAATGAGACAAATCAACATAAAGAGGAAGTCTGTGCAGAAGTGAGTCACTTTGCCCATATAACAGCCTTCTTTTGAGATCTGTAGAATTGGGTGTTCTGGATTATGCGAGTATCTTTCCATAGGTGTTTTGTCTCTGACTATGACTTCCTGATAGAACCCCATTACCTGTGATCAAAAGCTAGTGCCCAGTTGGAGAACTACTACTTGTTTAGCTTTATATTTATTAATCACTCACAGAATTTGTGCACAGTGTATGTCTCAGTGCCAGCCACTGCTGACCTGATCTTACTGAGGATGCCAGTTAGGTGAGCTTCTATCAGTGTGTTCCCAGTGTGGCAGCCCAGAGTCTGCGATCAACTGTGGGTAGGGTTGCTTCCTTCTGAGCACTGCTGTGCACACCCTTCCCAGCTCTCCCTCTTAAGACCCTTTGCCCACTTGGTACAGTCTTTGACATTCCTTGACTTATAGATGTGTCACTGTGGTCTCTGACTTCATCATCAGGAGGCCTTCTCCCTGTGTATCTGAGCTTTCCTGTGTTTCTTTTTATAAGGGCATGAATTATAAATGGATCAAGTCGGTCTCATTTGACTCCAGCGTACCTTCTGTTTAAGTTACTACCTCTGCAATGACTTCAGTTCCACGTGAGTTCGCCTTCTGAGGAACTGGAGGCCAAGGCATGGCAATTCTGAGAGGATGAGGCTCAGCTCATCCATAGCACTGCTCAGTCCCTTACATCCCATCAAGAATCTGATCTGTCAGCTGGGAGAGGCAGTGTGTATCTATTCCCATTGTACAGAGGGGAGACACTGACTTCTCCCTGGCTTTGTAGGAGAGCCACACCTCCATTGCAGCTGTAAAGCCTGCCTACCTGCCCATATACTACATTCTACTTCAGATTCTAAGTACCTTGCGGCCTAGTTGTTCTGTGACTGTTTAAGGAGCCAGTCATTGGCAGGGGTATCTTCTGTCCTTCTTTGCTACTCCCCAGCATCCTGTGGTCCCAAAGTCCTGGAATCTACTCTGAACTCTTGTACAGCCCCTGAAGTCTTTAATCCCTCTTCTCACTCATGTCTGATTCATCCTTTGTCTGAAATGTTTCTCTTTACATCGTTGCCAAAGTAATGCTTTCCAATCCTCCATCATACGAAGAGCTCCTCTTCCTACAAACTCTTTAGAGATCCATTGCTTTTTAGAGTCAGGGTATGAGTCCCAAGAAGAACTGACTACTGCCTCTCAGCCTGGTCTCACCAAGCTTATGGTCCAGCTGTCCTCATTCTTTGTATTTTTGAAGACCTTGTACAGTTCTCCATTAGAGCCTGAGCCCAGCCCTCCCCTCTTTCCTGCACCTCACCTTCTAGCCCGCCATCTCCCTGGCTGCACTCCTAAAGGAGTGCTCTTTCTAGCCCTCCACTACTCATGTTCCATATGTAGACCCAGAAGGAGCGCCTGTAAACACCCCTCACATTTTAGACCTGCCATGGCCATCTGTACCCTGAGAGCATGGGGCCCATGTCTGCATGTCCTAGATCCAAATACTGTACCTACGTATCAAAGTGCCCTCCAATTCTGCTACAAGTGTGTGAATGAAAATACCCCTGCTCTTCAGACTCCACATCTTGGGGGGCGGGTCCCTCTTGCCTCAGAATCTGTTACCTTTAGGAAGCACCTAGGCTGAAGGGCATCTTCCGTGTCCACTCCTGGCCATAGTTTTGTTTTATTGGCTTCTGTACTTTTTCTCTCCCTAGTCTTAGGACTGGTGTTTCAACTCTGCCTACTAGTGCAGAACCTGGAAAAGCACCTCAGTGGTAATGCCAACCCTTCCCTAACCCATGAACACAGCAGCCACAGTCCCAGCATGCAGTAGCTGTCCAGCGGCCTTTTGGCTGTAGGCACATCAAGAAGAAATGTGTTTGTGTGCTGCTGCCTGGCAGAATGCTTGACAGCACCGCTGTGTCTTCACGGTATTCACTGTTACTGTCTGTGTTTTCACCTTAAGCTGGGTCTTCTCACAGTAGGGTGTGGTGCTCCAGACACTGCTCCCACACCCTTTGTTTTGGAATAAACTGTTTCCAAGAGACTGTCTCACTCCTAATCTTAGTGTGGCCCTCTTTGGAATTTTTTTACCCCCCATCCCTTGAATCCACCATTTCTGCTCACATTCCTACTCCAACATGGTTTCCTTCCAGAAACCATCCCCAGGTGCCCTCAGTCAGAGTGAGTCCATCTCATCCCCACAGCCCATTGATGCCACCACTGTAGCATTTGCCCCGGTCTAGTTTAATTTTGAGGTTCTACTTCTCTGGATACTCAGTCTCCACTCCCTGTTATCTGACCACCATGCACACCATGGTGTCTATTGAAAGACTAAGCAGCACTGAGCACCAGTAGTGGGAAATGTCCCGTTGAACCTCTCAGTTTCCATCACCATGCCATCAACAGCCAACCTTTCTGCTTTTACAGTCACTCACGGATTGGCCCCCATACTGGTATCTTCCCCAACGCACAGCTTGCATTCCCAGGCTTCCCACTGTGGGGCTTTGCAGCACCTGTCGGCTGGGGAGCATTTCTCTTTATTCTCCTTGAAGACACTGCTGTGGTCATTAGCCAGCGTGACTCGTTGGGGCTGCCACTGTTTTTTACAGCCGAGTGTTTTATTTTGTATTGTTTGTTTTTAAAGGAGAGCTATTTGAGCATGTTGTTTGCAAAAATCCTGAAATGTAAAAAGCAAGAGCCTGATTATTATCAGACCTTGTTATTGTTCCTTTTGTAAACATTAGAAAAAAAAGGAAAGACATTTTTATGGAACAGCATGTTATTAAAAAGAGCGTATATGCATGGTGCCCATTGACAGTTTTCCCAAGTGTCATCTCTTGTGTTCCTCAGCTTTTCTTCATGCATCTCCTGCCCAACTTTGCTGAGTGCTGGTGGGACCAGGTCATTCTGGACATCCTGTTGTGCAATGGCGGTGGCATCTGGCTGGGCATGGTCGTTTGCCGGTTTTTGGAGATGAGGACTTACCACTGGGCGAGCTTCAAGTAAGTCCTCTTCTTTGGAACCTCAGTGTCAATACTGTGTATGTTTGGGCTTTTACCCAGAGTGGGTTTTAGTAAGATGTCACAATAAGGGATGAATAATACAATGGCTTGGAACACAGATGATTGTAAGTGTGATTTCACATAGCCGTCTAGAAAAATGCTGCTGGGCTCAGTGATTCACAGCTGTCATCTCAGCACTTGGGAGCTGGGACAGGAGGATTGTGCAAGCTCAAGGCCAATCTGGGCTATGCAGTGCCTTCCATGCCAGCTTGGCCTACACAGTGAGACCCTGTCTTAAAACACGAAAAACAAATAACAAAAAAGATATAGAAAATGCAAAATCATTCACCTTTTCCTTTTTCACCCTGTGTATCTAAAGGTTCTGAGAACCCTTTTGGTTCAAAATAATTCTCATGGCCACACCTTTTAATTCACTGCCTCAGCCTGAGTCCAAACTCAGGGTTAGGGTTAGGGTTAAAGTGGTCTGCCCCTGGGCGTGGCCTCTCCAACCTTTAACCTTTATTGTTAGAGTGAGCTCTTGAAAAACATTAGATTCATCGCATCACACCCCATCAGTTTTAAGTACCAAGTGTCTGTCCACGGGCTGGGCGGGAAGACCCTTTTCCACAGCATGCCAGGCCCCCAGAGTTCCATGCCTGTCCATAAGCTCCTTCTTTACTAGGAACTTGGTTTGTATTCTGGAGAATAGGCGGTTTCTCCTTTCTTTTGCTGACTCCAATTTCTTGTCACCTCATCAGGAAGCTTTCCCTGTGCATTTTCAGCGCCTCACCCCTGCTCTGTGCTTGTAGGAGGGCAGTTTGTGTCACATCCATTGCTTCACTCAAGTTCAACTTGCTCCTCAGCTTGTGGTGGGAACTGTGCCATGGTTTAGGAGAGCCAAGATGTGATAATGGAAGTAGGTGTTTTCACTGCATCAGAAAGTTTATA
Source organism: Cricetomys ansorgei (assembly GCA_026225945.1). NCBI lineage: Eukaryota > Metazoa > Chordata > Mammalia > Rodentia > Nesomyidae > Cricetomys > Cricetomys ansorgei. Next base: position 35,692,365 of record JAMJFZ010000199.1, read on the forward strand.
TCACAAAATATGAGCATTTCCCTAAATCAGCCAATTTTCGTCTGAAAGATGATTTTAAAGGGCTCTTCCATACATATCTCAACTTACAGACAAACCATAAGATGGCTCATAGTCATTTAGTTCTTCCCAGGGTTTTACTGTTGCAAAGGCCACAGTGGAAATCATAACATATCTCTGTGTACGTTTCTAGTCCTTTCTCTCTCTCTCTCATTGGTAAGCTTCTGACAACTAGAGGGCACTGATTTACACTCACCCATCCTGAATGTGTAGATGTATTCATTCACCGTTTCCATGAATCTATTGTTTAAACTTTTCAAATTCATCCCACATTAAATTGAAAGGAATTCTGTCTAGTTCCTCTGGGGTTTGTCTTTTCACTGCTGTTCGTAGTTCAAGGACACTTGTATATTGCCATAAATAGAACTTTATTTTCCCGTTTTGTCCTACCCTGCACCCACTCCATAGTAGTTGGATGAGCCCAGTGCCCATGTATGCTGAGCAAGTTCTCTACCGCTAAGTCATACTCCAGCCCTCTTTTACCTATAGTCACATTAAGTTGCTGTGATGGTCTTGAACTCACTCTGTAGCCCAGACAGACCTTGAATTTGAAATCCTCCTGTCTCAAGCTTTTCAGACCTGAGATTTCAGGCCTGCCCACCAGGTACCACTGCTTTCAGTTATTTGATTGTGTGGGGCTTTTTTGTTTGTTTGTTTGTTTTGGGGGTTTTTTTTGTTTTGTTTTGGTTTGGTTTTAATTATAAATAATATGCTTGATCTAGTTTTTGTTTATTGTTTGTTTGTCTGGGTCTTTTCTTTTGCTTGTTGGTTTTTTAGACGGGATCTACTAATATAGTTCAAGCTGACCTTGAACTCCATCCTCCTGATTTAGCCTCCTGCATGCTGGGATTATCAAGCCTATACAACCATGCTCAGCCTAGCTCAGATTTATATTGGCTTGTGATACAAGCCATTATATTTTGCCATTAGTTATCGTGCTTATCCTCTTTGGCTTACTAATAATCCTTTCTTTGCCTATTCACTTTGAGGCCATTGTAATATTTAACGGCCTCAAGTATCTGGGTTAGACAGTGCTCCAAGCAATTGGAGCAAAGTGCCACTTTGGAGCCTTATACCGGTCCTGAGTGTAGACACTGCTTCTCTCTGTGGGATGGCAGCAGTGAGGCCCAGGTTTGGTAACTTGCCTAAGGACATACTCAGTACGGTGTGAATTTATACCAGGCTGACTTGAATACAGCCACAATACCTCCCTGTATTTATGCATTTATTCTTCCAATTTCAATTTTAGAATTGGGTTGCCAAGGTGCCAGAACATAAGCCCTCTACTAAACAAAGGCTCAATATTTTTTTTAAGCCACATTAAATGTATAAATAAATGTAGAGTATTTTAAACTAAATTAACTTCTTCACCACTTTAAATATTCTATTTCTAGATTATGATGTATTTCTATTTCTGTTCTGTATGTTCGGCATTCTGAAAACACAGGTCTTTTGCTATGCTTGTTAATTTGGGCACAGTCTCTGTTCTTGTTGCTATTGTGCCTCCCACCTTGCTGGGATGTCTTCCCAGCACATCCTTATACTGGGAAGACAAACAAGGCAGGTGAATGATGGACCTGACCTGCTTTCTTCCAGTCTTCTTCCGCTCTCTTTCCAGAAGGAAAGGTCAGACATGTTGTTACTTGTGTCAACAGCATTAAGCGTCTAATCACAGCCTAAACACAGACTAAACATGAGAGTGCTCTGTTGAATTAGACTCCCCATCAGGTATTCAAATGCCTTGGATTTCAGTTTAACTGGGCTAGTAGAGAGGCTGGGAGTATATCCGGTTTCTGTGTTGGCAAAGCTGTTCTACAAGCATACACCTACTCTTTGAACTTAAATCTTCTCACATGTAAGATACATTGTTTCTGTCATGAGACATTTGAATGAGTGATTCCAAGGATTAAACTCATGAAAAATTAAATATTACTGTCAGCCCAAATTCTGGGGAAGGGCAGGAGGAAATAAATGACCTTGGTGAGCTCAGGAACGTGAAACATTAGCCCTTTTACCACAGCACCCCTTCGGGAGACACAGTGGATGGGAATAGTATCCTAATCTTCTGGGGTTGTTCCAAGTTGCGTCTTCAGTGCCTGTTAATTTCTTTTGACAGCAGTTCACAGACTGAGCCCTCTCTTAGCTCAGCAGCACCCAGATCTCTGATGTCATTGACATCACTGTGCCCCGCCCATCATCCCTGAAGCCCCTCCCTCCCCATCCAAGTGTGCTTTTGTGATCTGTGATTGAGACCTTCCAATAGAAAGGATCCTTTCTGTTCTGAGCACTCGCTAGACTATCATCAGTATAATTTTTCCCTTTCCCCTCTTTCTTACCCCTGGATTTTCATGGTTGCCATTTTCTTTCTCCAGAGACATCCATACCACCACAGGGAAGATCAAACGTGCTGTGTTGCAGTTCACCCCTGCTAGCTGGACTTACGTCAGATGGTTTGATCCCAAGTCTTCCTTTCAGAGAGTGGCTGGGATATACCTTTTCATGATCATCTGGCAGGTAATCTTACAGATGTGCATCCTTTTTTGTTTGTTTTATTTTTGTTTTTGTTTTTCTGAGACAGGGTTTCTCTGTTGTAACTCTGGCTGTCCTGGAACTCATAACTGTAGACCAGGCTGGCCTCGAACTCACAGAGATCCACCTACCTCTGCCTCCTGAGGACTGGGATTAAAGGTGGGTGCCCAGGGGTTTTCAGAGCTTCTGGAGACTCACCATGGGAAACTAGATTTTGCCTAAAGATCCTTTCAGAATCATCAAATGTAACATTTTAGGACCTTCACATGTAAACTGTGTGCACATGAATACACACCACCCATACATGATAAGTAGATAAACACATGGGAATTTTAGAAATTGAAATAAAATGGAAAAGGTCAGCGGATATCACTTTCAAGACAGAAAAAATCCTGTTTACATGTGAAAACAATTCCTTTCTTGATAGGTAGAGTTTATATTTACAGAAGTGTGAGTAAGTAAATCATTACCATGGTTTGGAGAAGTCACTCTGCTCCCTTATCTGCAAGGTCCAAATCTGAAGATTCAACTGCAAATAAAAATATTTTTAAAAAGTCCTTGCAAATTGGGAGTGGTGGCACACACATAATCCCAGCACTTGAAAGTGTGAGACGGGAGGATTGATGCAAGTTCAGTACCAACCTGGGCTACATGGTACCCGGTCAGCCAGCATTGCACAGAAAGACCCTGTCTCGGAATACCACCAACATAAATCACATCTGCCCTGAACACACACTCTGTGTCCTCATGGTCATCTCTCAGATGGACATCGATCTTCTTTAGGTCCTTGCTGATTTTTCTAGAGTTGGACTTTCTTTAGACCTGGCCTGATTTCCATAAGGCTACAGAAGGGCTGATTTGGTTGATTTGCTCTGGGCTCAAAGTCTGTCCTGACTGTCCCAGCAGATCACACAGAGGAGCCAGTGACAGAAATGCAAAACAGGAAATGTTTCAAATAGTTGATGAGCAGAGATCATGCAGTCCCACTGCTCCAGTCATACATGTAAATGCACATGTCCGTATACATGCACACACACGCACATCCTAACCACCCTGATTATGTACCATTATGCACCAGCTGTTAGTACTTAAGTATCAATCCCTGGGAGACCCCATTTTCTGAAGATGCTTTGGATGTACTTGTTATTATTAGCTCTAGAATGCCTGTTTAAGGAATGTATGCTTATGATTTAGCCTGGCACACCAGGGTGACTGATTTCTCCTCTCTTCAGCTAACTGAGTTGAATACCTTCTTCTTGAAGCACATCTTTGTGTTCCAAGCCAGCCATCCCTTAAGCTGGTGTAGAATTCTCTTCATCGGCTGCATTACAGCTCCTACAGTGAGGTAATTCTGTCCTGACCCACTGACATTTGTTGAGGACATTTACTTGCTTTCTGTTTTATTCTCTAACATAAAGGCTGTCATGCCTACTAGCAGATTTTCTATGAAAATGCTATGCTTTTATTTTATCTTATTTAGGTTTTTAAAGACAGCATTTCTTTGTGTAATAGCCCTGGTTCTCCTGGAAGTCACTCTGTAGACCAGGCTGGCCTAGATCTGCCTGCCTCTGCCTCCCAAGTGCTGTGATTAAAGGTGTACGCCACCACTGTCCAGCAAAAATGCTGTCCTAAGTAACTGTTTTGTCCAGAATATAAAGAAAATGTTTTAATCTGAGACCTCAGGACAACAGTGAGAGTTTTACTCTCTAAGTGGCTACTTAGTGATATGCCCGTAGAACTGTCCTTCCCTGCTAGGTCTTCTCACATCTTGTTAAAAAGTAGTAGTCGTGATCCTGTAGGCTGAGCTCCGTCACTCCCACCTGGCCCAAAATCCGTTACAGGAGTGTTTGAATAGCCCCTGCTGTCTGTCCCCCAGAGTAGAACTCCATCAGGCAGCTGGAATATGGCAGCGAGGAAGGGCAGGTTTTATATTCCCTCTGTCAAAGTGATAGCGTCATGTAGAGCCTCGGCCTGCAGAGGTGCGCATTAATTCCTGTTCTGCCTTTCAGACAATACTATGCTTACCTCACCGACACGCAGTGCAAGCGAGTAGGGACGCAGTGCTGGGTGTTTGGGTGAGTATCTGTGATTGCAGGGCTTTCAAAACCATTTGGGCCCCTAAATTTCTTTGCATATCTCTCATTAAGAGTCTTCCAGTGTAATTCCCCATGAAGGAAGTTGATCAAGGTCAGAAACTATTTCCCACAGAATTCAAGAGACCTTGCTATACAAAATAAGTTAGATCCAGTAGGGATTGGTTGAATTTCTCTGAACATATTTGAATTTGGGACACCATCCTGTCTTGGGTTGAGCCTCACTTCATGCTGTTTCTACCTTAGAAGGATCCCTTGAAACAGCTTACTACATACCAAAGTATAATTGCATTGCCCCACGAATTACCACAGCCACATTGTTACAAATTGTGGATACAGTTTGTTTCTTAATATACTGTTTACTGTTTCACACTCCATGGTCCCCTCCAGTTCCCTTTTGGGTATAGGAAGATACCCAAATAGGAAGATTTGGCTATATATGAAGATATAGCCTAGGTGTAAGACTTAACCTAGGTTGTAATTTGAGTGTGACAGTGTAGAATAAATGACTCCAGACAGTTTGAAATCATTGCATACACGGGTTAAAAAAAAAATTGCTTGCTCCTAAGCAAAATGTAAAAGAAACTACCATGCAAAGACGGTCCAGAGATGATTGATCACTGTGATCTTTCCTTCCTTCCATGGTTCTCCTGTGTGTCTGTCTATAAACATGCCACTATTGTGAAGATTCTATCAGGTTCTCTGGTTTTAAAGAATAAAAAGGTAGATACTCAAGTTAGAATTCAGTAAATTCCTCTCCACCCCCCAGGAGACAAAGGGCCATTGTCACTAGTTCTCCTGAGTCTGTGGGGTGAGCCCTTATTCCTGCCCAGGTGATTGCAGTTTCAAGATTGATAGGGTAGATTAAGTTTCTTTTGTTTAATGCTGTGTGGCAAGTAGGACAATTCCCAGTTCCAGAATTCTGGGGGTTCTCAGATAGGGGAGGTCCTCTGACTTCATATGCCTAATTTCCTGGAAGGAGGGGTGTTGGCTGTTTCTCTCCATATCGATTAAGGAAATCTTTCTGACAGTGAGCTCTGTGCTGTTTTTTAGAAATTCCTCCCATGTGCAGTTTTTCCTTCATGCTTAGGTCTTCAGCAAAGTTCTTCTCCATAGAACTTAACCAGCTTACTGGTAGAAAGAGACATGGGTCAGACAGTGGGTGGTAATATAACAGTTTCCATCTAATTGCATATCCAAGAAGTAGAGTTTAGGTAGGTAGGAGAAACAGCAAAGTCAGCAGGGCTAAGCATGACAGGAACACTGTGGTAGAAAGGTATGCCTTACTGGACAGTGATTAAAATAAAGTGCCAGGGTGGAGAGAGGCAGCTCATCAGTTAAGAGCTTACACGGCTCTTGCAGAGGGCAGCTCCTCAGTCATCTGCACGCACAAGCACACACTTAAAAATAATAAGTATAGCCTGGCAGTTGCCCACGCCTTTAATCCCAGCACTCGGGAGGCAGAGTCAGGCGGATCTCTGTAGGTTCCAGGCCAGCCTGGTCTCCAGAGTGAGTTCCAGGACAGCCAGAGTTACCACAGAGAAACCCTGTCTCGAAAAACCAAATACATACATACATACATACATACATATATACATACATGCATGCATGCATACATACATACATACATAAATAAGTATAAATCTTAAAAATATAAAGTCAGATGCAAATGGGAGCTGTTTGGGAACTGTGAAATGCTGAAACACAGGCCAAAAAAAAAAAAAAAAAAAAAGAAGCCATGAAAGAACCAGGAGCCAAGCTAAAGAAGAATCAATCCCTAGCCATGAATTAGACAGGATGAATCTATGAACGCCAGGTAGAGCCACATCCTGTGAGGTCCACACCAGCATCTGGGAAAAGCACAGAGCCTCCAGGCACTGAGTGTCCACCCCCACAAGGCCTCCACCTCCCTCTCCTGCCCACCCCAGTTGCCCTTGTATTAATTCTTCTCCCATGAAAGCAAAAAGCACTCAAGTGTCTGATTTCCTTTAATAATTAATAGCTGTTTTATGCCTTGTTGTCACTAATTCAGGAATGACCCCAGATGTTAGCAAGATGTGGAAGAAGAGAAGTGTCTGCATCCCATATATAATGTCTTTTATCTTTTGGAAGGTGGGAAAGGGCAGGGCAAAGGTCAGACAGGGCCACCACCGGTTTCCTTCTCACCGGTTCACACTTTTTTTCTTTGAAAGAGGTATTTAAAAAACAAAACAAAACAAATATTAACCCTCAAAATGCTCCGTTGCTGACTTAACTAACTAAAGACAGGACTTGCTGTGTCATCTCCTTCAATTGAAACATAGGTCTAAGGTGTTTTATTTTGTTTTATTTTGCATGTGTGTGAAGTGTCCTGTGTTTATTGGCACGTGTGCCCACATCTGTGAGTGGGTGCATGTGTACTTGTTTCTGTTTTATTCACCAAGTCATACCTCAGTTGAATCCAGAGTGACTAATTGGGAGAATAAGATTGTTCAACTTGGTCTAGGATTCCCTGTCTCTGCCTTCTGGGAGGTGGAATGTCTGACAGGCTACCCGGTGTGCACAGCATTTAATAGTTTGGGAAACCAAACTCGAGTTCCAGTGCTTGCACTGTAAGCACTTTATGCCCGAGCCTGCTCCCAATGCCCACATCTGAGCTCCTCAGAAACTTTTTCATAATTGTGTTGTCATTCTTCCTGGCCCATAGCTTCAGACTGCTTAAGGACAGATGCAACTATGAAACAGGAGAAAGCAAGAGGTCTCATACAGACTGGGGCCCTGCCCAGTGGTCACCATCTTGCTGACTAACCATTGTCTCTCAGCCTTTTGCTGAACGTCTCCTCTGGGGCCCACCATGACTTTGCACAAGTCCCAAATACCCTCTGAACTCTCATCCTGATACAGTTTAGCCTGTTTCTTGCCTGCCACTCCCCACTCAGCCTAAGCATTTTAGCAGTAGCTATGTTAGGTGATTTTAGTGGCTGATTTTATCTCCTCAGATGGCATCTTGCCTCAAATCATAAAGGCATATAGACAGTGATGCAGACTCTGACCCTCTGTCCCCCTTTTCGGGTTCCTAAAGTCGGGAAGTCCTAGAGCATAGTCATAGCTTTCTCTCCCAGGCTCAGTGAAACTCTTACTTCCTCCAAAAAGGTCTTGATTCTTCTCTGCCAGAACTGGAAGCCTACTCCTGAACCCCAAAAGCATTGGCTGGCTTCCTGGGTAACTGTGACAAGTTAAATTTGAAAAGATTCATCACATTTCCAGTCCTGGAGGCTGGTTCTGAGAAACAGTTCCTGTAGCTACCATCTATGGGTACAGAAATAGGTTTGTTTTCTCTGGTGATTACTGAATTAAAAGACAAAAAAAGTTTGAAAATCAAACAAAGCCAAAGTATATCCAAAAGGACAATTTTATTAGATTTTAAAAGATGGGCCCAGCCAGCTGTACATCTTAGCAGCCGGAGGAGCCGGAACTCCTTCCCACCAGAGGAGAATGGAGAAGGAAAAACCATGCTGCATGAGTTAAGCCTAAGTGGAGGTCAGCCCATGGCGGACAAGCAACCACATGACAGGGAGGAGGGTTTAGAGACAGTATAAGGAATCCCAAGTCCAGAAAAACATGCTAGGTTCTAACTGGCATCTCAGCGACACAGGAAAATCCCAACATAATGACTGGTAGAGACTGTGCTAGGAATAGGGATTCTAGGAAAAAGAAGCCCACTGTTTCATTAAAAGGATTATTCTACCTCTTTAGTATGGCTAATAGTGGTTTCACCTTCCTAAGGTGTGGTCCCTTGGCCAGGTGATTGACTGGAATAAAACCAGTTGAGGTAGCTCCTGATGTGAGTATCAAGCCAGGCTGGAGATTTTTTTTTTTCCATCCTGTTGGCCAGATGAAAGGCCCTTAATGGACCTTTACTGATACAGGTAGATAGCCCACATGGCTGTGGTGCTTATGTGGTGTCCTCAGAATCTAAGGCTCTGCCCACAAGACAAAAGCCCCTTGCATGTGTTCAGGTTAGGCTTATACACTCTGCTTACACTCAGATCTAGAGCTTTCCAGCCTCACTCTTGCTCCTTCAGCTGAGGAACTCCTTCCCCTTGGCCCTGCATTACCATCATGTTTTTTCCACCCAGTGGAGCCAGCTGCAGGGAGTCAGCAGACCTAGACTAACTAGGTCGAAATCTGCAGTGCCTGCCCCCAGGCCAAGGGCCCCAGGCAATTCCAATGCTTATTTGCCTTTTAAAACCTTGCTATGTCTAGATCAGGATGGCAGCAGGCATCAGAGATCCAGAATGGGCTATTAGTCTGGCTACCTCCTTCAGCCTGGGAAAGAACACAGATATTTGCACTTGAACTGAGTAAAGGGAAGGGTCTCAGAGCCCTGCACAGGGAGGTTCCCACCCCAGCGGCTCTGGAGATAGCTTGGGGGTAGGCGGCATCTCTAGACAGGCTTCCACTGTGTTAAGCCTTTGGATTTAGCCCAAACTAGCTGCCATGTGAGTTTTGGCAGGAAAGTGTGGTAGTGGTGGTAAGCTGCTGTGGTAGCTTAGGAAGACAGAAGGAGGCATATTTCATTACTGCAACCCCTGCCAGACCTCTGTAGAATGAACCACCATCCTGGCCAGCGCCATACTCAATCAACAGTGGAACCTGGAGCGTCTCAGCTCAGGTGTTTTTATTCTTTCAGAACACCTCAGGTATTTTACTGATAGCACATGCAGATCATTAGCAATTAAACAACCTCCACAGAAATCCAACACTAGAACGCCCTCGACCTAGGATAGCCCCTCACCCAACAGTGCATAAAACAATTTCAAACTGAAAATAAACTTCTCCAAGAGGAAAGCCATGCTAACCTTTCAGAAGGTTGCTGTTGCTTCGGAGTCTGTCCAGTAGATTGAAGATCATTCAACTGGTGGTTGAATGAGTTCCTATGATTATTAGAACTAAATGCATCCCATCCTCACCACTTCCCACCACCTCCTGTTGGTCATCAAGCCTGAACTGCAGTGTCCCTGTGTCCACTCTCCTTACTACAGTTTGGTTCAGCCTCCAGAATGATCTTATTAAAATGTAAACCATCTTATGTTAAACTCTCCCTCACACTAAAAGCTAAGTCCTAGGGTAGTCTTCAAGGTGCAAATTGCTCCAACTGCAACTTTTACCAGTCCCTTGGTTCCCTTCACTTCTGGCCCAGAGGACCCCGGAACTGGTTCCCTTCTAGTCTTCATTCAGCTGTCACTTTCGTACTGAGATGTGTCTGTGTGCTCAGGTTAACTGAGGCTTCTAATGTCCTGGAACTGCTCTTTAGAAAGACCTGCAAGTCTTTATGAAGCACATTGAGAAGGTCATGATCAGCATTTAAAAGCAAGATAGAGGGCTAGAGAGATGGCTTAGTAGTTAAGATTATTGGCTGCTCTTCCAGGGGACCTGGGTTTGATTCTTATCACCTACAGGACAGCTCATGACCAGCTGTAACTCCAGGCCCAGGGGTGCCTTCTTCTGGCAGGCCAAACACATATAAAATAAAAATGAAGGAAAAATAGTAAAGTAAAACTGAAGTAGAATGGAAATCCACCAATCCACCAAAGGACAAATTACACTTTAGTTAAAGATTTTAATTGCTCTTATTTTCTGGATTTGGGGAACATTTCGTTTCTGTAAAGTAGGACAAGTGTTCCAATAAGCTGAGGAGTGTAGGTTCATTTTAATGGAAATTAAAGGGTGGGGAGAAAGCAGAAACAGATCAGAAAGATAGGTTATCTCAGCATTACACTCCTTTAAGATAAAGGCAAGGAAACAGTCAGGCAAATAACGTTCTGTGGCACTAGGTTACTTCAAGTGCTGTTCTTGTAGAGTTAGGTAGAAAGAACTTCCTTATGCCTAAATATGCTTTCCTTAGGCCTGCTTTGCACTTTTTGTAATCTCTAATCTTTACCTTAAATCAGGTAAGTACCCTGGTTTCTTTTTGATGACATTGAACTTCAGCATGAGTGAATCCATTTCAGACTTTAGCCTGCTCTATTTGGACCTAAGGCAGGAGCTTAGTTGAAAACAATGGTCTCCTGTAATCTTAATGTGTGTTGCGATTATTTTATGAAGTGTGTGTGTGTGAATGCAAAATGGTTTATTGCCAGTACTAGTTGGCTAGTCATGTGCATTAGTTACTTTTTTCATTACTGTGACCAAATGACTGACAAAGCAACTTAAAGGAGAAAGGATTTCTTCTGGCTCATACTTTGAGGGTCCAATCTGTCATGACAGGGAAGGCAGGTAGCAGAGCATGTCAAGGTTCTGACAGCAAGAGTTCACATCTCTGTGGACCAGGAAGGGGAAAGAGGACATGAAGCGGTGCTAATTACAAACCTCAAGGCTTGTCTCCTAGAGATCCACTTCCTTCAGTGAGGCTGTAAATCGCAAATTCAGTCGAGAATAAGACCACAATTGAGCCAAATTTAAAGAAAGCAAACTTTAATTAATTAATTAAGTACTGGCCAGGAAGATGGACTCTGTCCAGGCCCATTCTGAGGTACCTCTCACCTCCAAAGCTCCCACAAAATGTCACCAAGTCATGTGGCACAGGTGCTTAAAAAGGCAGAACCCATAGTGCTTCCGTACTTCCCACCAGGTCCAGTAGTGGCAAGCATCAGTCTTGATGTACTTCCTGTCTGGGTTATCTCTCACCTACAAGTAACCAAGCACATTCGGTGCATTTAGAGCATATTTGGTGCAGTAGGGGCAACTAAATAGGATCTAGACACTCCCTACCCAACATTCCAAGAGGTTAACCCCTTGGGCAAGGGAGATTCAGGTCTATCTCACCTGAACAGCCCCACCTAGTGCTCCAGGAAGTTATGCCCTTGTTCCATAGATTTCTTAGGCAGAGTACTTAAAATTTAAAACAACTTTTGCTCTTACAAGACCCCATCTCCTGGATAGGTTTCATAGTCTCCTAAAACATCACAACTAGCTGGAGACCAAGTATTAATATGTAAACATGACTTGTTGGGGGGAGTATTTTACCTGTAAACCATAACACTGTGCTCTTTAAAAAGGGACTCAAATCTATGTGAACAGTCAGAGCTCTCATGCTCTTCTCAGGACGTTCTGTAGTTCTATATGGCTTAAGTGGAGATAGTCACACTTGCATCCTGGACTCACCTCTTCCTTCAGAGAGTCCCAGCAAGAGAGCGACTCTCCACAGCACTACAGACTCAAGATGTAAATATCAGCAGCAGTCTAGTGTCAGATCATGGCCTAGACTTCAAGATTGGAATACTAAGTCTTCGGTATGCATTTATGAGTTTAAATGATACTTCATCATGTTAAGGAGCAGTGGTCTCTAATAATTCCAGACAGCTACCATTTAACTTTGGGTGCAGAGGGAGGAAAAGAGCATCCCAAGCTCTAGAAGACAGCATCAAAAAGACTTTCTGCTCATTTTTCTGCTTTGTGGAAATGGGCCTAATTCCAAACAATCTGTTGTTGGTTTGAACCAGTCATCTATTTGGTGATGCCTGTGACTTTTTTGTCTCTCACCAATAACTGTCTGGATTCTGTTTCATGCATAGACCCTCTAAAGTGAAATTATTCAATATCTGTATTCTTCTGCCATTTTTCTATCCAACTATGTAACCCTCACCTCATCCATTCTTACCTCCAACCTCTGAATCTTAATAAAGGCCTACTACTTTAATGTTTTAATTAAAGGAAAATCATGAGTTATTTGTAACTTTTTTTTTTATTCTTAGCAAAATTGCTTAGGTTAAGAGAGTTTAAAGGGCTTATATTGTCTGTAAAACAAAGGATATTTAGTCCTGAAACTCCAGAAAGACTAGGAGGAAATGTGGTTGATGCCGTCACCTTATTCACGATTCCATTAGAGGGCTCTAATGCTACCTGCATGTGCCAAGGACGACGTGAGGTCAGAGATGAAGGGAAGAGGAGGCAGTCTCCAGCTCACAGCCACTAGCAAATTGAACCACCTCTCAAAGATAGTGGGTTCTCTGTGCTCCAAAGGATCCCCAAGTTGGCATGAGTTTCAGGCTCAGGTGATGCTGGTGTTTCCAGATATTAAAAACTAGTGAATCAAGGTTTTAGAGAAAAGAAAAGGGGAAATATTTCTAGAGAAAGTACATGGGGTAGAACTGGAGAAATTTTAACGATTGGCTTTGTAACTTAGCCACTGCATGCTTCCAGCAGTGGATGTGCTCTAATAAGGTGAATTATCATTGAACTTCTTGCTCCTTGTCTGCTTAGGGTCATTGGTTTCCTGGAAGCTATTGTTTGCATAAAATTTGGACAAGATCTCTTCTCTAAGACCCAGATACTCTACGTTGTACTTTGGCTTCTTTGTGTGGTAAGTTATTACTCTCACATCTTAGAATGTCAGCTGAACTTCCTACCTGTCTCTAAGAAAAAAAAGTACAAAAACAAAATTCTCTTGTGTACCAAGTTTCCTTAGAAGTTCATAGACATTTTTAAATAACCTAAGATTGGACTCTAGTCTAAAACACAGCCATATAGCATCTGAAATGGGTCACCTTGGCCATTTCCAGACGCCCTTGGCAAGTGTACCACCTATGTGTTTACTTTGCTTCTGGGAATGTGTCTACGTATGGTAAACTTTTGAGGACTTTCAGGAAGAGACAAGGACAATATTCATGCCTCTCCTTCCTCTTTTCACTGTGGCTTTTAGAGTATGCATGCCACCTTTCCCAGGTTGGTATACAAAGTGGCATCACAGAGGTTTGGGAGGTAATCAGACAGCAGCGGTTCTGCCTTGAAGGCAGAGGTACCCACTCTACAGAGGAGCCCAGAGGGGCATCAGCCCAGAGCTCTGTCCCCTTATTTCTGTCCTTTCCTCTCACCTTTTAAACTGGTTGGAATGTTGACTAGCTTAATTGTATTTAGGTCATGTGCAGAAACCACAAATGCTGTAAGTTCATGAGTGTGGCGTCCTGATCATGTCCAGAAGACAGTTGCGTCCAACCTCCCTGACCTAAGACTTCAAGAACTTTACAAGTTCTGTGAATCACTGTCCCCTGCATCCCGTGTAGCTATCATGCCCACCAAGTCTCCTTTGCTCTATGACATTTCCCTTTGTCTCTAGCTCATCCTCGAAGTTTGAGGAAGAAAACAGATCTTCTGTCCTATAGATCTTCTTACCTTCTTACCAGCTTTATCCTGTCGTGTAACTAAACACGTCTTTCATTTTCTGGAAGATGCTTTTTGTTACTTTGCAATGTCTGTTTTTAAGGTTGCAGGTTAGAAATCTTGACTGCACCAGAACAACTTGCGTCTTGCTCTGCCTTTTTTGATATTGAGCAGTAACGGGTAGTATCTCTAGTTTAATTAAAGCACATAACTAATTTAGTTAATTAATTAAAGTACAGAATTAATTGGATTTTTCTGTCCTGGTAAGAGTAAAAGAATGATTTTGGGGATGCTAAGTGTATATGATGTTTTGCTTCTGGTCTTCTTGGATTATTCTCTGGCATGGTCACTTCAGGTTTGGACTGGAATATGGCCTGCTGGGATGGGCAGAGGGATGGTCACCTTACCTGCTACGAGAGAGCCATGGAGCCACAAAGAGGATAAGCCAGCGTGCCCCAAGATGTGGTAGAGGATACCTCTTACCACAGTGCATGTGGGCCAGCCAGTCAGCATGTCATACTGGCTCTTCTAGTGCTGGCCCCATATAATGGGATTGGTTTTGTTTATATCTGCATCGATAACATTGAACTTTGTCAGTATAAAGAAGCTTAATAATCCTTTTCCTCCACTGTCATGAGCACAGGACCTGCTACAGAAGAACCTTAGCAAAACTAGAGATATCCAGGCCAAGGGATCAGATTGTGTAGACCTGGGACTGTAACAAGTGCCCAGTGCCTCGGGATAATGGAAGCCTCTTTTGGGGAGTGAGAGCAAAGGGAGAACACTGTCGAGTATAGGAGTTGCCTGCATAGGAAGGCCTGTGGGTACCTGTAGACGGACCTCCAAGGATTTGTAAGTAAGAAAACAATGTGGTCCGATTTCTGTCACAGAGAAATGCTGTGCAAGATGGTGTCTGGAGGGAGAATGTTAAATTAGAGTGTTTCTGGGTCCTAGTTGACTCGTGACAGGCAGAAGTGAAGCTGTTAGGTGAGTTAGTTGTTCAGGAGATAACTGCACAGGACACTGTTGCCCTGTAATTACCCAGAAGGGACCTGAAGGCAACTCCAGGGTTTCTTGTGCTAATATCAGTCCAGGGCACATGAGAGCAGGCTGTGACAGGAGGGAGTAAACAGTTCTGAGCTGAGGATAAATTTACAGATGAAAGTATCCTGTCTCATTGCCTACCTCACTGAAATTCTCATCTGCTCAGTATCATTGGATAGAGCGTGCTCAAGGGTGAGCTGACCCAAGCTGTCCCTATGGGACCAAGAGACACCATGAAATTAGGATGGCAAGGAAAGAATCATTAGCACCTTGAAGAATAGTTCCCAGTGACCTTCCAATGGGCTCTGCTGCTTAGAGGCTCCTACCACCTCCTGGTTCCCAGCTGTGAACCAAGGCTAACAGAATTCTTTGGAGGACATTCAAGACCCAAAGCATAGCCAGTCCCCACTGCCTTGTGTAATTCCCAACCAAAAAGAATGGAAACAAGATTCCAGCACAATTTCATAGCGGCCTTTATTGAAGAGCAAGATTGATTTCCTTCTCAGAAGTGAGGTGATCATTATTCAGTAAGAGAACAGTAAGTCACACCATTCCTCCCACTACTCAGAGAAACAAAGCCCCAGTTATTTCCTCTGCTTGGCATCATGCACAGAACTTGAGAATAATGTGGAAGCAAGCTTCTCATGTGCTGGCTAATAAAGTTGTTAAGTAATTACCATACATTTTAATGTTCATTATCATATTGTTTTATTAGGATTTTATTGCTGTGAAGAGACACCATGACCATGGCAACTTATATGAAGGAAAGCATTTAACTGAGGCTTGCTTGCATTGCAGAGGTGTAGTTCATTATTGTCATGGTGGGAAGCATGACAGCACACAGGTAGACATGGTGCTGGAGAGGCAGCGGAGAGTTCTTCCTCCCTATCAGCAGGCAGTAGGAAGAGAGAAAGCCACAGGGCCTAGCCTGGGCTTCTGAAACTTCAAAGCCCACCCCAGTGACATACTTCTCCACCAAGAGTACAGCTACCCCAACAAGGCCACACCTCCTAATAGTGCAACTCTCTATGCGCCTATGGGGGCCATTTTTGTTCAAACCACCACACATAATATGGAAGCCAAGTTGGACTCTGCATGCTCACTGCTGCTGCACCCATGGGCACAGACTGATTGGCTTTCATCCCACAGAGTTTTCTATTCTTCCTTCCCCGTCTCTCTTTTCTCCCTCCCCCATCACTCTTTAAACAAAACTGTGTAACTGCTATTTTAAATCCACGCCTTGACATTTTAAATGGATACTTGCCTAGATTTCCACAGGTGTGATTGCAGACCCATAAATTACTAGCTTTTGTCTCCTGACAAAATAGGCCTCTTGAAGCTAGGTGAAGCGGTAAATTTGGCAGCCACAGCAGGCCTTTTGTGTGGTGATCATGGTGATAAGCACCTTTCCTTTGCCACCTGCCTGTGTTTGCCTGGTCCCTCTGCAGAGCCAGCTCAGCCTGCTCTTTGCTGCTGGAGGAAGTCTCAGTTATAGCCAGACAGCACAAGCTTGGAGATGAGAAAGGAAAGAGCTTGCATACCTGCCCTCTGGTGGTCAGAACTTGCAGTGGCAGGCCAATAGATACATTTCATAGCCTGTGGAATGGGGTGCCCAACCTCCTTCTCCCAGTGTGAAGCATAGACTATCCTGCTGTACCCTTATAAAAGCCCTAACACTTCGGAGGCTCACACATTTGTGCTTGTTGCTATTCTTTCCCTTCCATGAAAAATGGCAAGTTTGATATTGGTATACCTGAGAAAACTTGTAACAGGTATTAGTATGTGCTAGAGGTTAGAAGTCATTTTCATTTTGTAACAATAATATATTCATTCATTGCTTAGTTTTTTGATATGAGGGAATGTGAACTCTTTAAAACGTGTCCTGTGGAGACCTAGTTTGCATGTGGATTGGATTTCATGTTCCCTTGTCACCATGCCTCTATCACAAACTCCTTAGTAAAGAAGAAGGCAGCCAACTAGAACTGTAACACCAAGATTTTCTTCTTCGGGGATCTTAGGAAGACACTGGCTTCAGAGACACTTAACAGATGTTACTGACATTAAGGAATGTGTCAGAGCTTAGACTCTAGGCCACAGGAATGAGGGTTCTCAGTTCTGCTGGTGGATTCACCCACCAGACTGCATCTGTAGAGAGTAGGCATAGCAGGTGTCTCCTGCATGTGATGCTTTTCTTTCTCAGTGGATGGAGGAGTTCCACAGAGGGAAGGAGAGAGGAAGATGTAAAGACATAAAATCAGCATCTGTTTAGCTCAATAACATCTTTAAAATTGGACCCAGTCTATCAGGAAACTTGTGTTCCTTGTTGGGTAGTGGTGGCACATGTCTCTCTATTCCCAGCACTCAGGAGTCAGAGGCAGGTGGATCTCTGTGAGTTCGATGCCAGCCTGATCTACAGAGTGAGTTCCAGGACAGCCAGGGCTGATACACAGAAAAAGCCTGTCTGGAAAAAAGAAAAAAAAAAAAAAAACCAAAACCCGTGTTCCTGCTACAATTGTCCCTAAAAGACATTCACCTCTCTGAGTTTTCTTACCTCTTCTGTTAATGTGGTAGTTAACGTAAGAATCTCCGAAGTGGCCTTCTATGATTCTCAGAAAGAACTAAAATTATTCCCTCAGAAAGAGAAGATCCCACCATGGTAGAGATGACGTGATCAGTAACGACAGGTACTCTGGTGTTCAAAGGAAATAGTGTACAAGAGACTGGGCATTAGTCATGGGTTGGTACAGCACCTGTACTTTGTTTGGTTGCTTTTGCTAACTTACATCCTAGATTATAAGGACTTAATGTGTAAGTTCTCCCTTTCTGGCCCCTCTTTGTCCTCCTTGGACCCCCGATTCTCCTAATCTTCTTATTCCCTCTGTCCTTTGCTATCAGTCTGAACAGCTAGAGACTTTTCCTAAACTCAGTTTTTTTTAACATTTTGAAATTTTAGATTCTTAGTATCCATGAGAGATGGGTTCCATGACCTCCACCACTCCTATAGCCTGTAAATCACATGTAGATAAAACACAAATACTGTATAATTTGTTTTTTAGGGAATTCTGATAAGAACTTAAAAAATTTTTTTCCCAAAATATTTCTGACCCAGTTTGTTGACTCCGAGGATGGGAAACCTCTGTGTGCAAAGGGCCAACTGTCTGTACTTTTGACCTTACGCTGGAGTGGTAGCTAAGGTGCGACACGGGCTTGGTGTACAGTCAAGGCTGAGGTAGAGATTCCCACTTCTGGGTAGCCACTGATTTGCCCTCTCATTTCACTCAGGTTGTTACAAAGTATTTTTAATCTCTTTGTTTTCCTGTCTACAAAAGCAACAGCAACAAGAGTTAGAGTGGGGTGCCTGGCCCCAAAAGCCAGGGCCAGTAAGTACAGCATTGTCCCCCTCACTCAGTCTAAAGGCTGCACTCCCAGGCATGTATGATTGGCTCAATGAGACTTTTCTGTCCAGAAGTCCTCTTCCTTAAGCTGAATCTCTGAACGCTTTAGAGATGAATGTCTCCTCTCATCATAACCCTTCTTACAAATGGAGTATGCATAGCCTGCCCAACCCCAGTTCGCCAAACCCATTCTTGCTCATCTCTGACTGACCCGTATCAGC
Organism: Cricetomys ansorgei; assembly: GCA_026225945.1. Classification (NCBI taxonomy): domain Eukaryota; kingdom Metazoa; phylum Chordata; class Mammalia; order Rodentia; family Nesomyidae; genus Cricetomys; species Cricetomys ansorgei. The sequence continues at coordinate 35,710,845 of JAMJFZ010000199.1, forward strand.
CACATCCAACCATTTTGAACCCTTGCCCTGAGGACAGATAGCAGAAAGGTACTGAACTGTCTTCTGGATTTTCACGGAAACCTAATTCTTGGGAAGTGGAGTATAATGGGAACTCTCATTTATAAAAGGGCTTTGTGTCTTTCTGTCTTCCAGGCCTTCACCACATTCCTGTGTCTGTACGGCATGGTTTGGTATGCAGAGCACTATGGTCACCGGGAAAAGGTAGAGGAGGAAACAGATATGGCCTTCATTTGAAAGACCTGGCGGGTGGCACACACACACACACACACACGGAAGGGAATAGCATAGCAGCCTTAGGGGTCGGTGTCAGTTCTGCCATATAGAAACTTAACATGCAGAACGTGTCCCTGGTACACAGCTGGGCCTGCTTTTGGCTGTGGCTGGCCTGGGCAGTGTTTTTACCCTCCTTTTTCAAGAGGTTTAAATGTTAGTTATTTAAATACAATCTTAAAAATTAAAAGAAATGTAGAAGTGGGAAAACCATGAGCCCATTCTTGAGGTTGGCTTATATTCTGGCTCTATTGCCTTTCAGACCTTTTGATGCGTCCTAGTCTGGGCCCCACCCGCACTGCCTGCTTCTTACAGTTAAAGCAGAGAATAGCGTGGGTGGGTTTAAGCACTAGAGCAGTCCTGGGGATTATCATGTGTGTGTCAGTGTGTTGGTGTGTGTGTGTTTATGTGTGTAGGAGAGTGATTGGTGGGGAGGAGCTTTCATGTGGAGCCCAGGGCTAACCTCAGATATCATTCTTTGGGCATTTGTCCATTTTTTTTTTTTTATTTTCTTAGCAGGACCTCTTACTGGTTATAAGCATGAGCCACTGTGCCAGGCTTTTTTATTATGTTCTGGGAATTGAACCTAGGTCTCAGACTTTCAAAGAAAGCACTTTACTGACCACAGTCTCCCCAGCTCTGTCTTTGTTTAAATGAGGATAATGCCTTCATCCTGTTCGCTCATGACATGAACATGGATGTCTGTTCATGTATGTGATATCAGGGTCAGACCCAGGGCTTTGCTCATGCTAGATCCCAGACTCAGAACTAATGCTTTCTATAACTTGATTCTGTATGGTCTGACAGAAAAGCTAGAATTCTAGCTGAGAAATACACTGTGAAGCTTTGTCATGCTCTAGGGGTGAGCTCAACCTGGGTGCACATTTTGTTGTTGTTCTTTGTATGTTTGTTTGTTTGTTTTTCTGTCTTCCCATTCCTTCCAGGACGTACCTAATGTTTACCCACTAAATCTTTGTCTCTCTCTAGACCTATTCAGAGTGTGAAGATGGTGCTTACAGTCCAGAGATCTCCTGGTATCATGGGAAAGGCTCAAAAGGTAATAACCATCCTGTTCATTGCTTAAAACTTTATTGAGTACTCTGCAGCCTCAGGCTTACTGTAGAGGTGTGGGCTGGAATTTATCTTCTGAGTGTCGGTGAAGACACTGAAAGGGTTTTTAAACTACTCATCAAATCTCACCTGTCGCTTACTAAGAAACACAGCATTCACAGAATTTAGCCAGAAGCTTGCTCTGTGAGATGAGACTCCGTACTGGGCTCTGCTTTCCTTAGGCAGGAAGGTAATGAGGTCTACACTGCCTCAGGTCCCATGATGGGGTGCACTCCCTCTTGGCTTTCGTAGGGAGTGAAAATGCTTGAAGAGAGCTGTGTGCCCGGAGGGAAGCCTTTCAGGCGAGGTTGATGAATCTGATGGATTTTATCAGGCAGAGCAGTGTGAGCAAGCACCTCAGCCGGCCTCTTTCTGGGAAGCATTTTGGTATGATCTGGGGCCACTGAGTTGTTTGAAAACTTTAAATTTTTGAAACATTGACAGTGAAGAGGCTCCACTGGCCAGCAATTTTCAGTTCTTGTGAAAACAGGGAAGCACAGGTAAGGGGAGCAAGCTGAGTCTGAGAGACTGAGCCCTCTGTGGCCTGTGGTCAAGGGAGACCCATTAAGTTCCTTCAGAAACCATGCTTAGAGATGATCCTGCAGAGCTGGTGCTAGAAGCTGTGCTTGGTTCCCAGCCATCCTGTTAGACTGCTCACACATGGGCAGAGGGGCTCACCAGACTGACCTTATCTGGGTCCACCCAGTTACGTGTCAGCCCTGGGCACTCCTGGTTCTCCCATAGAAAGAAAGCGAGAGAGAGAGAAGCAAAAAGAAAGGAAAAGAAAAAATTCAGAGAACTCTTAGACTATGACAAATGATATTTAGAATATTCTAAGACAATACTCTGGGCCTTTGGGGAGTGGGGTTAAGTTGCTGTCTTTGGTAAATACTTCACAAAGAACTGAACCAGAACTGTGTGAGAGAGAGGGCTTTGGCCTAGCCACTGTTCTAGGGACTGGCCACAGGCTCTATCAGAGGAAAGAGTCAGCTCAGTACTACAGTGTCACCTCATGGCTGTCACTCATGAGCAGCAGGTGCCTGGCTTGTAAAGATGTTGATCTCTCTGCTAATACCTTCAATTTTATGAAGTCAAGAATCTTTCCCAACCGAGAGCTTACAAAACCTGTTTAACAGTTCAATGTGTACAAACTTGGGGAATCTGTACTGTAGTTGTAAGCATAAAGTGGATACTGATGTGGCTCAAGTTTTTATTGTCCCTTGTTTGGGATTTGTCTGGTCCTCATGACTGTGCTGTGACCAGTCTATCTTACATAGTGCTGGAGTAAAAAGTCCTTGCATGCATGGCCAAGCTCTTGTCAAATTCACCCGGCCTTAATTTGTTAATGAGGCCACTAGAGGGAGAGCAAGTATCAAGTAAGAGCCGGCTCCTAGCTGACAGGCCAGGGCAGGCTAGAGAGGGAGAACCACAGCTCCCAGGAGCCAGCCCCAAAGCCCAGAGGCTCCTTGTGATGGTGTGTTTGCTTCCTTTGGCCAGGTTCTGACGACAGCCCACCCAAGCATTCAGGCAACAACGAAAGCCATTCTTCCCGAAGAAGGAACCGGCATTCCAAGTCCAAAGTCACCAATGGAGTTGGAAAGAAATGAAGGAGCCTAATCTCAGATGTTGATCTCGATGTTCCAGAGAGTGCCTAGACCTGAGAGGGAAACAGAACACATTTGGACCTTCCTATGTGGAAATCAAAATGTAGAGCATACAGAAGAAGCAGGGAGCTTTGGGGATCATGATTTGAAAGTGTAAGTCTTGTCTCCCACAGACCTGGACACATTAGGCTGACCATAGCCTGGGGTCCTTTGCCAGTGGAGGAGTCTCCTAACTTCAGCAGATGGCCTGCAGATGCTGGTAGCAATACAGTGCTGGAAGGGCAGGCTGGGGCACCCTGCTTGCTCCTGGTTGCCAGCAATGGCTCTGTGCTGGCGTGTCTTGTGGATGCTGTATAAATGTCTTTCTTCAGATGTTGACCTAACCAACTGGTTAATGAACTGCTCACTGGGTTTTATTTTTATGAATCTGCCTTTCCATTTGATTGATTTGTTTACATTCGGTCAGCTTTTCCATCTTTTACTTCGTGTTTTAAAGTTAGAATGCTTAAAAGCTTTCAGAATCCACCGCTGAAATTGGGGGAGGGTTCCTTCTAGAGAAAGAAAGGGTGGGGGGAGCCTTTGTTTCCCTGCTTAGCAGATGAGCAGCAGCCCAAGTCTGAAGAAGGCTGGGCTTCAGGCTGGAAGCTGTTTTGTTCCATTCCGAGTGCTGGTTTTCCAGACCGAGTGTACAAAGTGACCCCGCTAAGGAGCCGGGAAGCTGAGGCTCCTCTCCCGCCAGGTGCCTTTTCCGTGTGCTTGGTTTTCCTTTCGTGGTGTGCTGCCTACTTTGTCTTTCTGTCTCATGTGAGGTGCTGGTGAGTATTAATTAACTTTCATCTGTGCCATGCTCTCCTAGAACATTCTTCCGTCTACCCTGGATCCTTGTTTTGAATAAATCAATTCACATTAAAAGCTCATCAAAGACCTGTCTTTGTTAGAATGGCATTTCTTTATATCTTATTGGTCTTTCAATTGCTTGTCAGCAACCTCTATATTTTGCAGTTGACTTTGGGATAGTTGTGTGTGTGTGTGTGTGTGTGTGTGTGTGTGTGTGTGTGTGTGTGTTTTCTAAATGCTGAGGAGAAAAAAGAAACAGTATTTTAAAAGAGCTAATAGGCGTATGTCCTAGTATGAACCTTCCAACGTGATCCACAGGAAATGGAAGTGTGGCCATTGTCAGTCACTATGGCCACGCTTACCAAGTTGGATTTTCTTTCTCAAACAAGTGGCGTGTACAGATATAAATGCACTCAAAACAACCCTTTCCCCCGTTTCCCAAAGCACAATGATTTCTGTGTCTTTGCCCCCGCAAAGGAAATCTTTGAACTATAGAAGTGTTGTGTTTTACTTTTTCTGTAAAAGAATTCCCATATGAGGGAATTAAATGAGTCACGAAAAGCCAGGGTCACAGTCTGTGCTCCGAGTGACCATTTGGTTTAGAGCCACCCACAGACTTGCTTCCTCAGCCAAACCCGTCCTGAGCAGCAGCAGCCCATGGCCCACATTAGGAGGGCAGGGCGGGCCGCAGCTCTAACTTCCCCACAGTGTCTCTTGAGCATGTTGAAAAGGAGCAAAGAGTCACATGCTGCATATGCTGCCTGCCGATCCCTATCCCTCCTCTTGGAGTTCTGGAATTGAAGCCAGCGTCCTGTGCCCTAGACCAGAGCTCTGCCACTGAGCCTCAGCCTTCTCCTCACATTCCGTCCAGCAGCCTTTTATGAACATAATTGTAACTTTAAAATGTTACTTTGCTTTGCAGGTAGGTTAGATTGTTTTGTTTCTGTGCAATTTTGATGAGCCCCCAAAATTTGTATCCCTCTTACAGGTTCTGTGACATGTCATTGAGGGTTTCCAAGTTCATTTTCTAGGAGAGCTGGGTGCTGAAGGACTCATCTAGTGGGTGGGCCAGCACCTCCTTAGGGGCACGTGTCTATTCTCTACAAGCAGACAGACAGAGCCTGAGGCCCGGGTAGTAGATCTGACAATTCTGTGGTATTCACAAGAACCGAAGTACACATGAGGCAGTGTTTCCTCTCCGGCTTTATAGAAAACAGCTAGGGAAGTCCTTAGAGACTTTCCATGCACGTTGAGGTCAAGCTTTCTTTTTTTCTCCTTTGAGTAAGTGCTCTTGGCTGCTGAAATCACCAAACCGACATTTTCCGTGGCTATGCTGCCACTCTTCCTCCACGTCATACTGCTGGTCCCAGCCTACATTCCCACCCATCTCTGTGAGTTGATTTCAGGTTGACAGAGTAGAACACATCTTCCAGAAGCATATCTTTCAATGCGTGTGACTGTACGCCACCTCATCACCTCCTTGACTAAACACAGGGCAGCACGAAGGAGAAAACGTTTGTGTGTCTTTCTCCTTAAGTCACACTACCCTGAGTGTCAGACCCTCTTTCCTCTTTGTTATCCTTGATCCCGTCGGGCCTCCTCCTTCCCTCATGTCCCTGTCACCATTCATAAAGAGGCCTTGACCAACTGCTCGCCCAGCCATGCCAGTCTTCACTGAAACTGCCTCGGTGTGACCTTGGAAATCAAATTCTCACCCAGGAAAGTAAAATTAACTACATCAGTCTCTTCCCGCTTGTTTCCCACTCAGAAGCCACCTGCCTCAGAGCATCCTGAAAAATGACACCTGCTTTAGTAAGGCTTGCCTTTTGGTATTGGGTTTCTAGAATGTCTGGGGTAAATGGTGCATTTCGAGGCCCTCGCAGAATGACTAGGAGGGAGGTTGGATAGCGAAGGAAGGCTTACCACTGGATGGGAAATAAGAAGCGGGGCCTTTGGGAGCAGACTGCAGTGCCCCCTCTAAACATCCAGTGGTTGTGCTCAGTGACCGTCACGGGCCTCCTAAGCACACCATGAATGTTTACCAGGCGAGTGTCATTTAAACAGCTAGAAATCACGCAGGTAGACTACTATCAGTGCTCAATATATTTCCTATTTATATGATGGTAAAGACCTCTAGCTCTTACATCCCATCACCTAGTGGAACTCCTCTTCCTTTATGTGTATGCACATTTCTGTGATTCTGTTTGAGATTTGGTTCTCAGTCAGAAGTCAGTATTGGAATGGCTGGAACTGATAGCCCACAGTCTTCCTTCTCAGCCATAATTACTAGATTTTTACATTTCCCCTTAACACCTTTTATTTCTAAAACTGATGGTAAAATGGTTACAGGTAAAGGTTGTGATATTTTTTGTAGTCAGACTTTGGAATTTGATGCAATAAATAAATATGGCTTTTTAATTTTGTGATCTTCTGTAAACTTAAAGTAATTTTGTCAGCATATATGAATTGTATAAAATGATGGGTTTCATTGTGACATTTTCATACATCATACAATACTTTGATCATATTCCCCACTGCTTTCTTTTGCCTCACCTCCCATGCTAATGGCCCCCTTTCTCATCCCAGATAATTTAAAGGAACTGTTATTAATGTCTACAAAAGAAGAGGGGAAGTGGCTGGACTTGAATTGTTTTAGATGTAGGCATGCTGAACTGTAAAAGGTCTTCCTTGTCTCTGATGTCCACTAAAAAATGCCTTTGGTCCACTTTAGAAATTTCTTCTGTGACTTTGTCTATCCTGCTATTACTTTTCTTGCAATATGTTGGGTTGGATTTAAAAGAAAAGAACGAAAAACAAACAAACAAAAAAACCAAGAGTTTTCTATGTAGCCCAGGTTGGTCTTGAATGCACTATGTAGCCCAGACTGGCCATGAGTTCATAGCTGTCTTCCTGCTTCAGCCTCCTGAGTGTTGTGGTTACAGGCATGTACCACCTTACCTGGCTTGTTGGGTAGAAATCTGAAGCTTCCTGGCCCCTGAGGTGACATATCCTGCCACAGTCCCACACTGTTCAAAGGCTTGCAATGGTCCGGGTCCCAAGGCTCAGCTTAGCTTACATCTTATTGTAATCCAGTAACTCGGTATTCATGTTGAAACTGGTCTTTATGTTCTTTTTACCTGACTAGCTAGAGAAATGAATAACAGACCGGTCAGCTTCCTGCCCACAGTCCTAGGAATGAAGACTCCAGGCACCCAGAATGCCTGCTGTCTTAATTCAGAGAAGAAGGTATTAGCACATCTCTCTTTCCCAGAGCGTAATAAGGACAGGAACATCATTGAGAAAATAGAGTTTGCTAAAGGGCTTTGCTTGCCCAGCTGAGTCAACCAGCACGAGGGCCTCTAGCTGTCTGGACTCATGCTTACATTTTGTTGAATGACCGTGTGTTAATTATTATATTTTCTTCCGTACTGGAATGTTCTGATGACATTGAAACTGTGAGGGTCTGCATATTGTGGGTTCCAGTGGCATCCTGGGACAGTAAGAAGGTTTCCTCCCAGATGCCCACACTCCCCTCCTAGTTGTCAGACACTCATGTTTCAGTGTAGAGAGCCCCCTCCCTTTCTGGATGCTGAATAAAGGAGTCTGTGGCTTCACAAACCACAAGAAATGGAGTTTTTTTGTCTTTAGAAGAAAATTATTTCTCAATATTTCATACCAAAGAACCCAAAAATTGCATCATTGTGGGTAAAGTACACACAATACCATTAATTACAGGGTCAAATTGCAGGCAGGATGACAGAAGGCTTCCTTACTAGAAATGTCCACTGTACCCCTGACTTGGCCCACTGCTGTAACAAAGGGCAGCGTAGACTTGCCCTCACCAGTCTGATTGCTCTGTGTCATGGGTGGATGAGATTCTTTCTAGACAAGTATGACTGGGAAAGGCTTAAGGTCTGGCTTTCCTGGTTTAGGGTCTTCCACCTTCTCGTAGAGAGGAGAGACCTATATTACCTGCAGGACAAAGAGTTTTGTAGCACCACAGAGAACAAGTCTTCAAGACAAAGGCACTTTGGACCTCTGAAAAACTCTGGATTATAGCTCTCAGAGCCCTGTCTTCCCAGCAGCCTCCAGAGCACAAGGCTTGCTTCACTTGTGCACCAGGTGCCCAAGTAACAGCTCGGATCCAGAGGAAAGCTTGTCTCAGATCCTCACAACTCTGCATGTTCTGGAGTCCTGACAGTTCAGTGGCATCTGGCTGTTCTATGGAACGAGATGGCATGGAGCAATTGAGCACTTGCCCCCAGGCACTGGGCTGGGAAAGAGCTGTCAGGCCAACCCAGGGCCCAAGGCTCTTCTAGATGTCGGCAATAATGCTTATGTTCCTGTCCTGTTCTCCATCACCTGACAGAGCCTCCGTCTCTCCACCTATAGCCCTCCTATCGAGATTCAGCAGCTAGCAGGTGGCTGGTGAAGTCAGATCTGTGGGGAATCACTTCTTTGTGGACCTCTCCTCTTTTCAAAGAGACTCCGATCTCAGGGCCTCTGGGATTTCCTTCATTTGAGATGACCAAAATGCCAACGTATTATATGTTGGCTGGAAAAGGAATGACTGGTACTGGCAATTAGGGCCTGTCCACAGCTTTTCCTCTCCTTTGTGTCTGTGGCCTTAAGGGTTCTGCCTAGCCACTGGTGTTCTTTTTTTTTGGGGGGGGGGGAGGTAGTGTATGCTGTCAACCTGTACCTCCTAGTAGTTCTCTCTGCAGGAATGTGCTTTACAATCTGGAGAGGCTCTGTTCTTCCCATCTGAAAAGCAGCAAGTAATGGAAAGAAAGAATGTAAATAATACATAAGAAATTCCTACAGTCAGCAGTAATGGAATGGATGGTGTTTTTGTTTTTGTTTTTAAACAAGGAATACATATGGCTTTAATTTCTAAGGGGCCCACCATATTTCTAGGAAGAACAGATAAGAGTGAAATGTCCTGCTGAGATACAATATTTTTCCAAAGAGAAAACTAGCACTTCTTGGATGACTTACTAAATTCTTTGAAGTGTCCGTTCTATACTGATGGGGATGGGACAGTAGGTGGCAGTAATAATTTGCTAATACTCATAGGTTTAGCTCTCTGGTGTCTATCCACCCCAATTCCCCGTGTCCACATTTAGCCGACTCCCAAATTTCACTTCCCAGGAGGTTTGGTTGGAATAGTTTTGAGTTTCTTCTTGTATCTTTTGTTGGTAGAGATTCTGCTCAGGCATCATACCGCTACTGCAAGCAGGAAAAACAGCCACAGAGTTGCCCTGAGTCGTGGTGTGTCAGCTCTGGCTTCGGTTTCACAAGCTGAGCAACAGTGGCCCTTGACCAGCCAAGGAGGGAGGAAGCCACTGGTTGCCACATGAATTCCTGCTTCTAGGATCCTCAGACCACAGAAGCTGGGCTGGTGTTGCTTTACCGGCGTTGAACATTTTCCCATTCAACCCAGCCTCATCCCAGTTCAAAGCAGTGGGAAAACATGGAGAGCTCGAACCTCCCAGGCTACTGTTAACAGCCCGTGTCTGCCACGCCACCTATTAAAAATAGACAATGTGCTCCTGTTTTTCTTGGTGTGGTCAGTGACTATGCTGACAGCAGAGCAGTGTGTATAATGTGTATGTGAATACGTTGTTTAAAATCACTAACATACCCAACCACAGAATAGGCTCACAAACACCCGTTCACTCACATACCCTTCCTTCCTGTCATTTTCTTTGAGCCACATTTGATTCATAAAATGTCAGCCTCAGCTGAAGTGTGGGGCAGCCAGACCCACATAAGGCATGAAGAGGGACTATTTGTGGTTCCTCCAAATGTCAGAGTGAATGTGTTAGCCACTCAAATCGCCTCAGCTGAGGATCCCTTATTTAGTACACTGTCTCTGCTAGAAATTTCTATTTGTGTGCAGCAAAGAAATTTCAAGCCGGGCCATGGTGGTACACACCTTTAATCCCAGCACTTGGGAGGCAAAGGCAGGTGGATCTCTGAGTTGGACCAGCCTGGTCTACCCAGGACAGCCAGAGTCACAACAGAGAAATCATGTCTCGAAAAACCAAAAAGAAAAAGAAAAGAAATTTAAACAGAAGGAGGAGATAAGCCTAACAGTGGAAACAACAGAAAATGTGTATGCCAGCCTCATATTTGGTTTATAAGTTAAACTTTTAAAAAGAAAAATGACAGAGAAGCCTAGAGATGATGGTTCAGCAGTTAAGAGCACTGGCTGCTCTTGCAGAGGACCTGTGTTCTGTTCCCAGCACCCACATGGTGGCTCACAACCATCTGTAACTTGGCCTTTGTGGCCACCAGGAGTGCATGTGGTATGCAGACATACTTGCAGGAAAAACATTCATTCATATGCCTAAAATTTTTTAAAATAACTTAAAAACAGAGGAAAACGACATAATGAGAGGTCTGGGACTAGGAAGGAAGGTTGGTAAGTAGAATGCTTGCTGCAGTAAATTCTTGGAGACTTGAGTTTGCTGAAAGTCGGGCTGTGGTGGACGTGTTTGGCCTCATCATTACGGGGATGGGAGCTCACTGCCCAGCCAGTCCGACTGAGTTGGTGAGCACCAGGCTCAGTGAGAGACCCTGTCTCAGAAGGCGGAGAGTGACGGAGGAAGGACCCTTAACATCGGCAGCGGGCTTCCCACAGAAGTTCTGGAATGACGGCTGCTTTCAGATGCGTTGCCATATAAGTCAACTCACATTCCCACTCATTTTCCAAACAACGATGCTGTGAACGGCAAAATCACCTTTCAGGTTCTGTTCAACTGTGTGCGCATAACTCCCGCTACTCGGCGAGGTAACCGGCTGGCGTCATGACACGCACCCAAAATGGATGTCACAGAGTCACAAAAATCTACGGCATTCACTGCCTCAGTTTTCCCCATTTCATTTATTTCAGTCCTTGATTTAAAAAAAAAAAAGTTTCCAAGTTAGTTGCAGAGGTGAAAAAAAATTCTTGAATGTCCAGCTAGCTGGTCAGATTGAGAAAGAAAGAGAATATTTCTGTTTCCCAAGTTCTGTTGCATTAGCAAGTTGCCAGATCTTGCTGTTGAGTTGCTGAAGTGACTAGCAAGTGCTGGTTTTTTGCCAAATTAATATCAAAAGCCAACACTTGGGCTAAGGGATGTGACTCGGTTGAATGCTTGCCGGCATGCATGAAGCCTAGGCTCAATCCTGCAGCACCACAGGGGGATTTATGCATCACATAAAACCCGGTGTGATGCATGCCCATAATCTCAACACTTGCAAAGTAGAAGCAGGACAAGCAGAAGTTTGACGTAATCCTTAGCTATCTAGTAAGTTTGAGGCTAGCCTGGGTTACATGAGACCATGCAATACATAAAGTAAAAGCTAACAGTCGGGCTGGGATTATACCTCAGCGATAGCATGCATTAGAGCCTAGATTCAAGTCCCAGTTACTAGAATAATAAAAGCATAAAAGCTAGTACTTAGGCTAACTGTGTACCAGGAGCTATGCATAGTGATCTCCATGGGTCATCTGACTTTGGAGGTCTTCAGACCTCCCGAGTCTTCAGACGTGAGTCTAGCTAATTCCAGAATATAAGTCTTCATCCCTCTGACGGGTAATAATTGTAAGAATTCTAGCTCAGACACCAGACTTACCCTGCTACCCTCACCACTCACAAGCTATCGTGAGCCTTTGGGCCAGTTACCATGGTTCTGTGCCTCCGTTTCTCCTATCAGATAGGATTCATGACACCTCATGTAAGGTCTAATAAGCATCTTCATTTAAGAGCATCTGTCCAGCCTGTCATAAATGCTGTCACTCTGCTCAGTGCTCACTGTTATGTAGACACCCCTTTTTAAGAGGGTCCCACTGTGGAGACAATAACAGTAAAGTAAGCAGGAGTTACTGCTTGAACTTGAACCTTTTAGGCAACCTCAGGATGGAGAGGAGGGGGCAGGTGAGAAAACTCTGTAGAGAAGTAATGGCTCCATACTCCTTAGCATTTCCATGCTTATCCCAGCCATGTCCCGTGTCAGCTCCCCTGACCCCACTCCACCTCTCTGTCTAGCACTGTGGAACTACTGCCATGTCCCCTGAACCTACCAAGTTCACTATGGATACAGGCTCCCGAGCATCTTAGCCACACCAGAACACCTGCCTGGGCATCTGCCCAGCAAGCTCTGCATACCTGTCTCTGGGGCTTCTGATCTGAAGCATATGTGTCTTCTCCCGCTCATATGCACTGTTGTGTTTTTTTGTTTGTTTGTGTTTTGGGGTTTGGGGTTTTGGCTTTTTGTTGTTTGCTTGGTTGGTTGGTTTTTGCCTCTCTGGTGCATATAGCACAGATCTAATCTTAAGTCTTTACTTCCAACACCTCACCCACAGCAGCAGTTCCAAAACTGCTCTTGGAATGACGTGACAGGATAGAGGCTATGGACCAGCCTTCGAGGAAGTGAGACTTCCTGTAAGCCTACATGGTCGATGCGATGCGATGTTTAACGTTCCTTTGCCGACTTGACTGGATTTAGAATCGCCACGGAAACAGACCTCTGAATGAGTCTGTGGGGCTGTTACCAGGTTTAACTGAGGTGAGAAGACCCACTCTGGAGGTAAGCTGTGCGCATTCCACCAGTCCAGGACTCACCTGGACTGAAGGAAAAAGAGGAAACAAGTTGAGCACCCGCCTTCGCCTCTGCTTCCTCGCCTTGGACACAGTGTGACTGGATGCCTCACACTCCTGCTGCCTGCTGTCCCCCTCCGTGACAGACTGTGTATTCAAACTAGGAGCCCAAATAAGCCTCCCTTTCTTCAGATGTTTTTGTCAGGTATTTTGTTAAAGCAACAAGAAAAATAACCAATAGAGGCTGGTCTCCTTTGCCTTAATTCTGCAGAAGACCCTGGTCCTCCAGCCTGAAAACATCTAGCCTGCGCTTGCTCTGGGTCTTGCTGCTTCCACTTCCTCAGCTGCCACATTTAACTGTGTCCCTGAGCCCCAGGTCCTGTATTTTGGAGGGGCATTTGGCCCCCCCTTTTTTTTTTTCCTGCTAGAGTTCAATCAACCATGGAAATTGATAGCCCTTTAGAAAATACCTTAAACTGGGTGTAGTGACATAAGTCTTTAATTTCAGCACCCAAGAGACTGAGGCAGATCTCTGAGTTCAAGGCCAGTCTGGTCTACATTGCAAATTCCAAGCCAACCATGCCTTCAAGATAAGAGCCCGCTCTTAGAAAACAACATTGTATCCTGTGACTTGTTTGGTTTATATCCCTGGGAGGTCTCCTCTTTTCTAAGGAGAAGTGGAGGAGGATTGGAACTGGGGAGGGGGGGATGGCTGGGAGGAGTGGAGGGAGGGGAAACTATAGTTGTGATGTGTTATAGGAGAAAAGAATAAAACGAAACAAACAAACAAAAAACAAAAGGGAAGGAATGGAGGAAGGGAGAGAGAGAAAGAAAGAGGGAGAGAGAGAAAGAAAAGGAAGGAAAGAAAAGGAAAGAAGAAAGAGAGAAAGAAAGGGAAGGAAGGAAGGAAGGGAGGGAGGTATCTGTTTTTTGAAGATAACTGAAGACCTCTGGTTGATTTTCAGGACTTCAACTGGAACAGAAGCCAGGAGCATCTCCCTCTCCCTCATACCTGTTTAGATATTTTTGCCAAACCCCAAGAACAACTCTGATTTTCTCCCTTAGCTACTGTTTCATGCATAGTACTGAAAAAGTTGAGTTTTCTGGGTCCCTCCACTTAAGAGTTTACAACCTCAAGTTGTATGAAGTCTTTTTCTATGAAAAAATTAAAACAAAAAGCTCTCAGGCATAATGTTTCCCAAAAAGTTAGGCTACCCTTGGGAGTCTTGGAACAGCCATATGCCAAAGGAAGGGACTTAAAAACATTGGTTTCATTAACTTCACAGAAAATCCCCTTCTAGCAGCCAGAATAACTCGTTTCACCTGGTACACTTCACAAGCTACAACTTGTATTTTTTCCCCATAAATTGTACAAATCCCAAGATTGCCATTGTCCACAGGAAATGTAGTATTCCTCTACCCTCTGAGCCTTCTATCTTACACAAATTTTCCGAAGAATATGAGTTTGATTATCTGTTCCCCGAGGCCAGCAAACTGGCTAGTCTCGCCAACACAGTGCCGTTCTGAGGTGCTCTCATCCTTGCTGGCGCAGCAGGAGGCATCAACAAATGGTCTGCTCTTCCTTCTGGACCAGATCCAGCCCTTGTTGCAGATGGAGCCAAATCTGCCATCCAAGCACCCCCTTTGTGAGGAACCTTACTTTGGGGTCTTAGTATCTACCCATCACTGCCAGGACTTAGTTAATCCAAGAGAGTCCTATAAGGGCTGCCTCCAAAAGAAAACAAAGCGTGACCTTCAGTCTTTTTCCTCCCCATTGGTCTGCCTGAAGATCCATCACCTTCTTCCTTCTGAGCATCTTGCTGATGGGGAGCATGTCAAGCAAGTAACTTGCTAGGCTCCCAAAGCAGAACTGAAATGTTCTGCTGCTGGAGGCTCCCAGATCCCAATTTTGTTGTTCCTTCCCATTGAGCTGGCAGGACCCAAGTCATCAGATATGACAGTTTACAAGAAGCTCTTCTGATCCCATAGAAGTCTCTTCCCATAGAAGTCTCTTCCCATAGAAGTCTCTTCCCTCCTGGTGGGACCAATAACTGCTCTGGTTTTCAGATGGAAACCGTGGTGGGAGTCCCAGGACTTAGCTGAGCTACATGGGATGCCAGGGGCTGCTTCTGCTCTGCATCTAAGGAAGATGTTCTTCTCTATCTTGTAAAGCAACTCATTGCTTTAATGAGAACAGAACTTACAAGAAAAAGCACTTCCACTGGTGGTTGTACCCAAACTGAACTAATTATCTTTCATCTTGCTAACTCTCCTGCTGGGACCAGTCTAGTTTAAGGAACTATTTTTGCTTTTGAACACAAATGTTCTTGCTTCTTGCATCCGTTTACCACAAGTTTACCAGACAAGCAATGATGGGCCACTGAGTTAAATGTTTTCCTCTGAATAAGAATGTAGGTTTTTGGAAATGTGTTTCCCAGAGAAAGCCACTCTCATGTGCAACATCCGTTTATGAGAGTGTTTATGCTGCTCTGACTTCTCTCTGGGGTGGTGGAGCCAAGGACAAATCACTCATCTGGCCTCAGGGAGAGGCCAACCCTCTGTTCTGCAAGATTACTACCCTATAATCACCCCCCAGTTCCTCATGCTGATGGGAACCAGAGGGTTAGGCTGTATTGAAAGAAGGCTGAGGAAATGAAACGGAATCACACATTTTCACTCCCTTTCCCATCCAAAGAAAGTTACTCCCAGATGCTCTGCCTGTTGTGCAGCTTCTGATTCCAAATGGTTCGAAGAGGAGGAGGAGTCAGCAGGGCTGGTACAAAGCCCTGTGGAAAAGAGTCATAGGAACAAAAGAGAGAGGAGCCAATGGAAAAGTCTGGGGGAAAAGTCGCCCACTCAGGGCGAGTCTATGAGTGAACTACAACATTTCCTAGGTCAAGACACTGAGGCTCAGTATAGTCAAAACACTTGGCCAGAGCTGGCTCTACCAGAGTTGGGGTTCCTTCTCATCCCTCCTCCTTGGGTTTCTGCCCTGTGGACTGTGTTTGCCTACCGTTGCCAAAGATGACCCGCTGTTGCTTGTGCATTGGGAGACATTGTCCTTTGGATTAGGTATCTTTCTCTCTTTCTTAACCTGCACATTTCTTACTGCCAGGACCCAGTTCTGTTCTCTCAATGCTTCTATCAAGGGTTCTAAACTTTAAAGGCAATATGCAAAACGAAGTGTACACAGATGAGGGTACTCTGTTAATTACTTTATTCTTGCTGTGACCAAATTCCTGATAAGAATTGACGGAAGGCAGGAGAGTTATTTTGGCTCTGCAATTGAGGGCATAGTACACCAGGCAAGAAAAGCACAGTGGCTGGTCATATTGTATCCTCAGTCAGACCGTGGAGATAAATGGATGCTGGTACTCAGTTCGCTTCTTCCTTTATTCAGTCTGGGACCCCACCCATGAATTGGTGCTGACCACATTCTGGATGAGTCTTCCTTCCTCATTTAAACCTTTCTTGAAACACTCTCATAGACATATCCAGAGGTGAGTTTCCATGATGATTCTGAATTCAGACGGGCTGACAATAAAGATTGACCATCCACAGAGTGGCAGACGTCCCTTCCAAGTGGAGCATCACGGATGGCCATACTTTGGGTGACCTGTGCTACTTAGAAAGTGCAAAGCGGGGCTAGCAAGAAGGCTCAACAGGTAAAGGCACTCTACACCAAGCTCAATGACCTGAGTTCAATTCCAAGGACCCACATGGTAGAAGACAGAACCAATTCCCACAGTTGTTATCTGACAGCCCCTACAACATTTCCATGGCATGTATAGCATATACACCACACACACACACACACACACACACACACACACACACACACACACACACTAAATAAATGCAATATTTCAAAAAATAGAGAAAGTGCTAAGGACTGAAAAAATGTGCTAAACACAAGGCTTCCAAAAGGCACATGAAAGACAAGAAGGGGAAATGAGCACAGGTGTCCATTATCTAGGGAAAGAGCCCAGCCTGACGCTTCTTCCTGGGATATGGGCCTCTAGGCAAATCTATGTATGGGAGGGTATCTTGATTATGTTTATTGCTGTAAAGAAGACCCACCTGCTGTAGGTGGTACCATTCCCTGAGTGTGGGATCCTAGAGTATATAAAGTCTAAAAAGCATACTGAACATACTGTTTTCTGGTTGTAGATGTGACTAGCTGCTTTAAGCTCCTGTAACCTTGACTTCCCCACCATGAACTATGAGCTAACATAAACCATTTCACCAGGTTGGAGACTGACCCTATCTCAAAATCCAAGATACCTACAGAGCAAATCCCAAGGTTGACCTCTGGTCTCCACAAACATGTGCACATATGCACCTGCACTTAAGACTGTCACCACAATGTAGGGCAATGTAGGTCCATCGACTCCAAAAGTGTCCATCCACCCCTATTTACTTAGTTACTTTCTATTGCTGTGAAGAGACACCTTGACCAAGGCAACTCATAGAAGAAAGAGTTTATTAGGCTTGCAGTTTCAGAGGGTAAGCCTATATCTGTCATGACAGAGATCACAGGAACAGGCAGACAGGCAAGCATGGTGCTGGAGCAGCAGCTGAGAGCTTACATTCTTATCTGCAAGTAGGAGGCAGGGAGAGCTAACTGGGAATAGCACGGGCATTTCAAACCTCAAAGTCTGGCCCCAGTGGCACACCTCTGACAACAAGGTCATGCCTCCTTATCTTTCCCAAACAATTACACCAACTGGGGACCAACTGTTCAAATATTTGAGCCTAAGGGGGGGCATTCTCATTCAAGTCACCACACATATTATGTATGTATGATGCATGTTAATTGTTTTTCTTTTATAATGTGAATAACAGAATGTATACCCTCAACAATTTTCAAATATATACCATAATACTTTTAACCATAATTATTATGCTGTAAAGCAGGTTTCTAGAACTTGCCTATCTTACATAATAGAAACTTACCCTGATCAGTACCTTCCCATTCCCCATCCCCAAACTCTCGATAATCATTCTCCTATGCTCTGCTCCTGTGAATCTGACCAATCATCACTCTTAAAATGGGGCTGTGCCGTATTTGTTCTGTGCCTGACTTAATTTTCTTAGCAGAATTTCTTCTAAGGCTAAGCACGTTGTTGTAAATTCTAGAATTTCCTTCTTTTTGTGGGGTGGAATATTGTATTGCATAGATGCCCAATGTTTTGTTTATTTACACATAGACTTAAACCATTTCATCGTCCTAGCTAATATGATAGGCATCTGAATGTCTGAGATTCTGACTTCAGCTCCTTTGGGTACATAGCCACATATGGATTATTGGATCATATGGTGGTTCTCTTTGATATTTTTAAAGAAACTTCATATTGCTTTCACAGACACCATGGGAATTTTTAGTTCCAATTTGTACCAATTGCACAAGGGCTGCATTCACCTGTTACGATTTTTTAAACATTCTAACACATATCTGATTGTTGTCTTCATTGTCATTGTTCTGATGATTAGTCATGATGAGCACTTTTTTACATATTTAATAGACATTTGTATATCTTCTTTGGTGAAAGATATATATACATCACATCTTCTGCCCACATTTAAAATCGTATTACTTGCTTTTTGTTGTTTATTACTGGATCTTGGATTTTCTTATATCTTTTGGATATATGATTTATGACTCATGAATTTTTTTCTATTCCACAAGTTGCACTTCCTGTCATTGGTCTCCTGGCTATGTATAACCTTTTGCAGTTTGATGTAATCCCACTGGTCTTGCTTTTGCTATCTGTGCACATCAAGGAAGTCATTGCCAAACCCAGGGGATGGAACCCCCACCTCCCATTTTCTGTTGTTTTCTTTCTAGATTTTACATTCATTGTTTTTTGTTGTTGTTGGGTTTTTTTTGTGTGTGTGTGTGTGTGTGTGTGTGTGTGTGTGTGTACGCTTTGGTTTGTTCTATCTCTCAGTCAAAGCTTCTCTGCTAGCTATGCCTAAGGACAAACACAGTTACCCTATGGCTTGCTTTTCACCCCACCCAGCCCCAGGACTCACACAGTCAAAATCTGTAGTTCTGTTAATCTCCTCTGGACAGAGACTGTTTGCTCTACATGGTAGATGCTTAGATTCAGGGAAGCAGGGCTGTCCAGTCCGACAGCCTACCCTCCTTAGCAGGGTTGTACAGGATGAACTGTTCTGATCCTCAGACGCAAGAAAAGTGTTTTTTTCAGACACAACAGCATTTACCTTTCTTGAGCAGAACTCTGTGTCAGTTGCTTTAACAGAGCTAATCCCACTCAGTCTCCTACCCACACTGTATGAAAGCATGTGCTGCTTCAAAGTAAACATCTTCAGTTAAATTGTGCTGTATGCACAGTGTCAAACCAAGGCCACAACTGGTAGAATCATCTACCAAGTGGAAAAAGAGACTCTCTGGAATAGGATTGCCAGCCACATCTCTGGTTACCGGATGTTTTTAGCTCAGCAACATGCAGGGCTCAGAGTTATTCATGGTTAGTGAATTGCATTTAGCCAGCAGATGGGCATTTTTAGTTTACAAAATCTTATATTTTAATTAAAATTTAAGAATCCCATACATGAGTACTATATTTACGTAATTTCCATCTCTCCCTCTCTCCACTCCAACTCCTCCCATGCTTCTCACTCCTCACAAATTAATGACTTCTTTAATTATTATTGTTATATATTCCTTGTTACATATTCATATGTAACAATACACACATAAACACAGATATGACTTACTGAGATCATTTAGTGTTGCTTTTATATCCATGTGTTTGGGGCTTACCACTTGAGATCTATTACGGATCCTGTCGCTATATAAAACTGATTCTTCTTCTCATAGTGCCCATTGATTGCCTGCAACTCTTCAACTAGATGTGGGATCTTAGGAGATTTCTCCCATTCGTGTTGGAGTGTCAACTGGTATTGCCACTGTGCGGATCTTGTTTAGGAAACCACATTGTTCAGATTCCAAAGGGTGCAACTTCCCTACCATAAAAGATGTTATTTGTCAGGAGGAATCCTGGTCTTCTAATCCCTATAACCTTTCTGCCCTCTCTTCTGTGATTTTCCCTGATTCTTAAGTTTAGGGGATAACTTGTAGATGCATCGGTTGTGGCTGAGCTCCCCATAGTGACTTACTAGTCTTTGCATTTGACCAGTTATGGATTCTCCCGGATGGTTGTTTGTGAACACCACTTCAAACAAGTCCGCTAGGAGAGTATCTGCTACCAAACCCTACTCGATAATGTGGGTGCTCTGTATACAACATCCTACTGGAGTGTCTGACATTACCCTCCATAGAGAGTGACTGAGAGTTCCTGAGGTTGGCAATGAGGAGTAAGTCACAAGAAAAATTCATGTTCTTTAACTTAATCAGCAGTTGTAGAGGAGGCAAAATCCTAATGTAAACCACATTTCCCCAAAGATTGTTTTCTCCTGAATTCTCCAGTCCATGTGTATTATATGAAAAATCTACTCCGTGTGTGTCTTACTCATTTACACTTACCTCATCAAAGCATTTCTTCTGTAGAATTATTTGATGTTCAAGGAGACCTTTAAAGGCTTTTTTCTTTTAATGAGCCTTTGTTCTTAGAAATAAAGAAGCTGCTGAAGTTGTATAGGCAAAGAATAAATGAACTTGAACTCCAGAAAGGTCAAATGTTTCAAGTAGATTCTATATTTGGAAGAAACAACTTTGGGAATGCACTCTTAGGAATGTCGTTTTTCCTTTGAGAGAGATTTCTCTTTTTGTTTTATTTTTTTAAGGAGAGGTTCTTGATGGATACTTGAATTTTCATGCCAAAACACTTTCCTCTCCAGTTAATGGTAGACAGCGTTAGGTGAGTAAAGTCCATCTCTTAAAGGTGCCCACCCAGCCAAACCCAAGCTGTGCAGTCAGTCAGTTGCCAGGACTGCATTGGAAGTCCTACAACCCACCCAAAGTGTTTCCCTTATATTCTAGAACATACACATTTCTTCATCTCAATCCATTTCTAATGGGGTTTCAGTTCCCTTTGTATTCTCTTCTGGGATATCTGACAGAGGTGACATGAGGTATATACTAATATGCTAATATTTGGCTTAGACTATAAGAAAGAAAACAGAAGGCTAAGGAGAAATATGGTCTAAGGACCCAGCATTTTCTTTGTTTCTCCTGTAGGGATATTACAAAAGAATTGTATTTGCTTCCTGTAACAACTCTACTGAGAAAAAAAAAAGTCATTCTCATAGATGAGGAAGGAGGAATCTCAAGGCTGACTAACTTGCCCATGGGCAGTCAATAAAGAGTGAAAGAAACCCAAGACAGGCTTAGGTCAACATATGATAGGGATTACTGACCCAACCAAGGGTATTCTTATAGGCAGCATATCTTCTATCCAGAGGAGAGGCAAGGAGTTAGGGTGGTTACAGCAGGAAGATGAACAAGGAAGGCTGAATGCTGATGCTGTGGAGGGTGGATGTAGTTCACCCTTCACATTTATAATGATCAGGATGCACTGGGAGTGATGAGCAGAGTCAGGAGAAACACCGAGAAGTCTCCAAGAAACATGAGCAGAGGAAGAGACTGGGAACCTGGAAGCAAGAAAAGTGAGAGTGGACATGGCAGAGAGAACTGGTTTCAGAAACTGTGCTATATAAAAGTGTCAGACCCAAAGGTAACAAGAGAGAGAGGGGTGGGGGACATTCTGGTCCTGTGAAAATACTGGTGACAACAAAACCTGTATGTTGAGGAAGGGCTCAGGCTTGAAGGGAAAGATGCTGAAGGCGTTGTGTTAAAGGTTATGAGGGAGCATGTACAGTCCAGGTGTGTGGCTCATGCTAGACCAATGGTCTGTCCTCATGCTGAGTTGCTGCAAGCCAAAATGGAACTCATGGATAGATGGGACCATTAGTCGAGAAAGTGGAACAGCCCACCAAACATCCAAGTGGGAGCGCTGGAAAACAGAGAGGTGCTTAGTCTTAAGTACCAGTGACAGGGATGTTGTGACCTCCAGTGGATATGCAGGTACTCAGGGATACATGATGTTCTACTATCTGCGGGGTTATTCTCACAATGAAATATTACTCTAGGGTCAATTTATTTCTTAATACCCCAATTGGACATTTATTTAGGTTCAAAAACTATTTGGAAGTCGCTAAGCCTAGAACCTAATTATAATTTCTCTATATTTTTATATTTTATTCCATTTATATTTATACTAGTTTCCATAATAATATAAGCATATAAATAGTGGGAAAACCCTACTTTGTTTTATTGGAGCTTATTGAGGTGATAGGTTTTAGAAAATCACATCTCTGATGGAAATACTATTGCTAGCATCTGAGGCATTGCTACCCGGTCAGTGATGATTTTCTGTATCCATTCAAGCATCTAAGTATTTGTCCTTCAAGTGTTTCTGCTTAAATATAACTTGAAATGCATTTTCCCTTGCGGAGTCCTTTCCTTTATCCTTCATGTTACAGTGAGGTTATTATACTCTTTGTAAAAATTTGTAAATATAGATAAGTGATATGATTTATGAAATTCACTTCAGGAGGGCAAGGGGTAGTTTAAAAGGAATTCTCATAAAAGAGGGTTGGGATTGATGGGGTTGATAACCAATGATTTCAGGCTATTACCATCCAATAGAAATGCAATATAAGATAAAAGTTTAAATTTCAATTTTATTACATTTTAAAACACTACAAAACAGAATAGAATTTATTTCAAAAGGGAAGTAAGCTCTGTCCCATGCTATAGCACACATGACTTCTGAGGACATTGTACTAAGTAAAAGAAGCTAGTCACAAAAGGGCAAAAACTATGGTTCTACTCCTCTGGGGTATCTGCCTAAATCAGACAAGTTTGTAGAAACAGAAAGTGGGGTGGTGGTTGCCAGGACAGGGAAAAGGCAAATGGGAAGTTATTGCTTAATGAGCACATTTCTGATTTGCAAGATGAACTTCTGGATTCTCCACGACAATGCCGCTGTATTCAACACTACTAAACTACAGCACTTAATAATTTTAACATGATCAATCTTGTACTCTGTGCTTTTTAAAAACTACAATAAAAAAATTCAAAGGAGTGAGTGAAATTGATCTCGACAATAAATTTCTTCAACTCAGTATGTTCGAATTACTTTCATTTTAGCGTGCAATTAATTGATGGAAAAGTATCAATGAGAAATTTTATGTTTCTTCTCTTGTACGAAGTCTGTGTGCATTTTGTTCTTGTAGTGCATATCAACCATTTCAAGTGCTGTGCAGTCACCTGTGGCCAGTAGATGCAGTGTTTGATGGTGAAGCTAGTATTAACTGCTGACACTTACAGAGCAGACCTCAGGTGTCAGGCACTGCTGAGATTCTGCATCTTCACAGGGGCTCTTTGAGAAAGATGCCAGGACTCTGAAGCTCAGAGAACTCAAGGAACATGCCTGAGGTCAAGATCACAGCAGCCAAGGGGAGAGCTGGGTCCAGAGCTTAGCCTTACCTACTGTGCTGTGGACACCTTTGTCAAACTCTTCCCTAGGATGCCTTTTTCACTAACTGGATTCTGAAGAGACCTTTTCCCTAGGAAGTTGCCAAAAGCTTCTTTGGTGGGTCTGGAGTAGCAGAGCCCCAGCTGGGTGGGCTTTACAGCATTGGGTATCTGTCCAGTAAACTTATCTTTCTCTGCTTTCCTGTATCAGTTTGGTAGAGATGCTCAGTGGGGTTTCTGAGCAGCAGAAAGAAATTTGTGTTTCTACACACACACACACACACACACACACACACACACACACACACACGTGCGCGCGCATTTCCCCCCCCACGCATACCCCCCCCACACACACATGGACACGCGTGCATGTGTGCATACACACACACACACACACACATACACACACACACACACACACACACACACATCTATTCCACATTTTCATTAGGGAAGTGCTGGACCTGGTGAATCAGGACAAAACACAGCTGTGACAAAAAAGACTCTGTCCCAACATACACATCTAATAAAGACTTGCTCTCAGGACTTCACTGGTGAATTGCCGATATTCCAATAATGTTCTCTCCTGAGTGTTCCTTAATCAAGACAGACTTCTTCATTTCCTGGGGCTCCCTCAAGATGATTCTGACAATTTCCCCATTAATTTTGAAATTACGCCCCGTTGCAAAATGATTACATTTGCTTCCTACCTAATACCTCCCCTTATTTATGAAAAGTCTCATTTAAACTAATACGCTTTTAACTTGCTTATTTTCAACACCTCCATAGAGGCTCCTAATGAGCTGATTCCTTGCTTCGCTGGTCCCTCAGCCCTTGCTTGTGTTCTCTGTTCCAAGACCAATTTTGATCCTGTTATCCAGGAAAGGAAGAGGCATGCCCCTGGAGTGCAGTTCTTGGTTGGAGCTTTTCTGAGTGATGGGTAAACATAAACAGGTGACCTTGAGTCCAAACCATCTACCGAAGTTGGGCTGCATTCCTTGTTTTTAGAAATTGCCTGAGAGTGGGACCACAAGAGTAAAACATCCTCTCAGTTTCAACTGGGCAGTTTAATGAGTCAGATAATTATACCCAAACTCCCTTTACAAAAGCTTAATTATTATTTAATAAAGAGATGATTCCAGGCTATGACCCACAAGGCTAGTGATATTATAACCTCAGAGCTAGAGACATACTTCCTCCCAGATGCTGTCTTCTGGTAGGGAGGCCAAGGGGCTTGAAGGGACCTCTCAGCCCTGCCTTATGGAGAAGAGTGAGTGCCAAGAGCTCCTCTTCCTGGCACTGTCTTCTCCAAGGTGTCAGCTGGGTCACTTTGCTGGAGTGCTGGGAATCAGGTCAGTCTGTTCCTCTGATTAACCCTGATCTCATTCTGTTGGCAGCAGCCAGTAGTCAGAGGCCCTGCTGCTTTCCAAAGGCTGCCCACATATGCCAGAGCCCCCGGGAGGAGAAAGAGTGATGAGCACATACTGCACGCTGTGAGCCAGGTTGGGTTCTAAGAGCTTGAAATGCCCAGGGTCTCTTGAAGCTTTCCTTCCCCATTTTATAGATCAGGAAACTGAGGCCCATGGAGTAGGCACATTTCCAAAGCCACACAAGTAATCACCGGGAGAGCTGACTCATGCTGGACCAGAGGTCTGTCTCCAGAGCCTAAAGGTTGACTCCTATGCTGTATTAGCTAGGGTAAGGTGGGAAAGGAAATACTGGGCTATGTTTGCATGTCTAATACTTTAATACTTTACATGTGGACATCCATCTTAACCAGTGTTGAAGGTATAGAGTGTAAACTCTGCCTCTTCTGTATGAGTATATGCACTCAGCCATGGTGACCTCACCCTACCCAGAAGTCTTAGAGTAGACATGAGTCCACTATCCCTGCCAGACCAACAACTCTTTCCTGAGGTTTT
The DNA here is from genome assembly GCA_026225945.1 of Cricetomys ansorgei. Classification (NCBI taxonomy): domain Eukaryota; kingdom Metazoa; phylum Chordata; class Mammalia; order Rodentia; family Nesomyidae; genus Cricetomys; species Cricetomys ansorgei. The sequence goes on from JAMJFZ010000199.1 coordinate 35,735,665, forward strand.
CAAATTTGAACTTAATAAGAAATAGAAGTGTGAAACTGGATAAATGTGAACTCCAGACTGCCCAGGGCATGGAACAGGCTAATTGGAGCAAATGAAAACAACAGAGAAAGAGAGAGGATTCCAGTGGAATTTGAGTACCTCATTAATCCCTGGGGTGTAACGCTCATATTTTTTTTACAACGCAGATCTGCGAATCAATGATCTCTCCTTTATCCAGGCTTGCCCTAGTCATATTTCTGTCACTGATGAGCAAAAGGGTTCTAACGTGCCATGCTCTGGAGTTTGGTCAACTAGAAACGAAAGCAATCTGTGCTTTAGAAAGGCTAATAATGTGGCCTGGTGCAGGGGCAGAAATGGAGTGCATTTGCTTCCTAGTGTTGGCCATGGCACTGGTCGAAAGGAGAAATGGGGATGGTCAGACTCATGGAAGATGTCTGTGGACCAGAGGTAGCAAAATCAAAAGATGTCATGGCTAAGAAGTTCTTAGCCTTGGTGATTGATTAAAATTAAAGAGATAGCTAGGCGCTGCGGTTGTGCTGGGTAGTCTTTATCAACTCGACACAAACCTAGACATACCTAGGGAAAGGAAATCTCAACTGAATATCGCCTCCATCAGATTGGCCTGTAGCATCTGGGAGGCATGTTCCTAATTGCTAACTGGTGTAAGAGAACCCAAGGTGAGCAGTGCTGTCCCAAATGAGCAAAGATTGTGTGAGACAGATTGCTGAACAAGCTAGAAAAAGCAAGCCAGTAAGCAGAGCTCCTTGGTGGTTTTTCCTTCAGCTCCTGTCTCCGGATTCCTGTCTAGAGCTCCTGCCCTGGATTCCCTTGATGACAGACTGTAACCTATAATCCAAATAAATCCTTTCAGTTCCTAAGTGGCTTGTCAGTGTTTTATCATTGCAAAAGAGAAGCAAACTAGGACAGTTGCACATGCTTGAAATCCTAGCAGTTTGGGGTTGGGGTGTTCCAGTAGAAGAGGGGAACCGAAGAGTTCAAGGTCTTCCTTGGCTTAGCAAGTTTAAGGCCTCAGCAAGTTTAAGGCCAGCCTGGGATACATGAAATCCTGTCTCAAAAAATGAAACAAAATTAGGGAAATGATGATGTCAGCAGCTGAACAGGGAACAGGTGGCAGAGCAAACTCAGAGGATGCACATGGCAGCAATAGGTGATGAGCTTGTTTGCAGACAGCTCTGGTCCAGCTGGGAGCAGCTCCATTAAGCTAGCACAGTATGTTCTGACACTATGACTGAGCATGTGCTGTGCAGTCCGCTGCTGCTCGCAGCCTCAGTCGTGACCCACTCGTCCTAACCTGTACCCCCACACATAGTTCTTCCTGCTTCCAGTACTATCAGTTGCTAACCACTTTTGATTTTGTCTTTGAATCACCCTGCAAATTTGACAGGACAGGTATTGTCTTCCTGGTAGGACATGGGCACTTTTCCATGGGATCTGCTTCTTCCTGCTGCCCATTGAATTGGCCACTTTGGCTCACTCTCTCCTGGGATGGAAGGGAAGGATGGCTAGCACTGTTAAAAAGAAAACACAGGACCATGCTGTGGATAAAAGGCTCCTGCCAATTTGGCTGTGTCTACTCAGTAAACTCTTTTGCAAGGTTATTTAGAGTCTACCATAGTTAAAAGGAGATACAGGTCCTAGATCCCCTCTAGTTCTGAACCCATCCAAAGAGTATTGAACTCTGCTATTGAACAGTTATAGCTACCAATAAAAATAAAGTATAATTTTTCTTCTACATTCTAAATCTTGCCTCTATGTCTGACATATACTTTGCATGATGAGAAAATACTCTAGGAAAGGAATTCAACAGATCTACTGGTCTGAAGGAGGTAACAGAATCATGTGTTCAGTGTGGCACATGTGACTAGGTGCTCTAAAGCTTAGCAGGTCACGAGGAAGGGTATAAGTAGTTGGACTAAGGATACTTAGAGTCTGCTCAAATGAGCATGGAAAGCCTAAATCATACTCCTAGGCATCTGTACAGCTTATAACTATAACTTCCAAACCCATCATTCAAGTAAAAAAAAAACAATCTATGATTGAAGTGAGATGGGGATTGCTGAGACCCTTGCAGAAACCAGTTCTGGAGGATGGACTTCCAATCAGAGCCTTTAAGAACTAATGAAACGCTCTGGACTGTGCGTTCCTGATTGGGATGCTTCATACATTAATGAATTGCTCTTACGGTGTTCATTAAAGCTAAAATACATTCCCTGGTCCAAGATGGAGTTTAAAAAAATGAATGACACAGTGTTGTTCACATTCAGAACATTTGTATAAGATGCTCTCTGCACACACTGTGCCCATCCCCTTCTCGTGCATTTGTCCGAATAACTCATGCGTATGCCCAGGCCAGAGCTAAGCATGGCAATCACCTCTGCCAGGAAGCGTCCTTCATCTGTCCCTCATCAAAGTAAAGTTGAGTGTCATTCTCATATATTCCTTCTCATAGCATTAACTCCTTATCTCTGAGAGTCATTCGGCCTTTATGTGACTTTTATTCCTAGTTTATGTATCTTTAGTGTCAAGCAGACAAAGGTATTCTCTTTGCTCATGAAATCGTCATCTTGTTTGAGATAGAGTCTTGCTATGTAGTCCTAGCTGACCTGGAACTCACTGTGTAGACCAAACTAGGCTTGAACTTGCTGCAATCATTCTGTTTCTGCTTCCTAAGTGTTGGGAATTTCAGATGTGAAGAACCACTGTGCCTGCTTGCTTGTAAAACTGAATTAAGTTTAAAAGAGACAAGTGTTTTCCTTCATCCTTGTGCATTAAAAGAGGAGATGGTCAGCGCATGTGGTCGGCTGAGGGTCAACCATTTAGCGTGATGGGGATGAGTGACACTGTAGTTAGACCCTAGTCTCGAAGTAACTCGGAAGTCAGCAAACACAGAAAACTTCTTCATCTGCTGTTCCTTTAAATTCCCCAAGGCTTTCCTGATCTGTTTCTGGGGTAAGCTCTACAGCTGAGTCTGTGGCAAGAATCTCCGACACGAACTTGTCTTTGATTTTTATCCTAAAGAGAAGAAAGTAGCCAGAAGCCTCATTTAACCAGTGCTTCCCTGGGAAGTATGCAATTGCTGTGGAGCAACGGAGGGCAAGGTGCTGTCAGACAGACAGAAAGCCCACCAGGAGACCGCTGACCTCAGTGTGTCCACCAGCGTCCTAATGCTCACACTTGGACTTAACATCTAGCAGTGTGCAGCTGAAAAAAGGTGGTAAGACGGTGTCCCACCTAGACAGCACTGCGGCCGAGGAGCTAAGAGGTGTTTTCTGTCTCTCAGCAGAAATAATGAGATGTCTTCTTTTACAACTCAAAATCTGTCATTTAAAGTAAAAGCAAGCCCGTGTTTCATTTAAATAAGCCACGAAGAAGAGAGAAAGGATGACACTCATGCATTGAAGATGTGTAAAGGTTCTATGTTGGGATCATGCAGAAAGGCCTGTGAGCAGCTCACTGAGGGCTATTCCCTGGGGTTCCAGGAGAGGAGCCAGAATAGAGAGAATGATGTATTTCCAGTTTCTCTTCTCTTCAATTCCCAGCTATTATTCTTTTTATCCCTAAGTCCATGCTTATACCTCATAAAATCATACCAGGACTGGCATTCTGGGGGCAAGGACATCATTTAGGATTCCAACACAGAGAGTTGAAATCATAGTTTGGGGAAACTCACTGGACAGTGGCTCCCAAGGATCCCCTGACCTGCCTTCAATTAGAGCTGAACAGGTCCAACAACCACTTCCTTATCAGTGAGCAAACCATCCTGAGAAAGCTTATGGGTTTTCACATGAAAATTAATCAGTGAATGTGACTCCAACTCAGTAGGTTACTACATTCTTTGCTCTGGAAATTAGTAATTATGTTCAGGGGATCCTAAGAGGTGTCTATAGTCTTCTGAAATACTTTCAGTACAGTTTGACTTCAGAATGCTTTGATTGGTGATCTTGGGTCTATAATCAAGTTTTCCAGAGAAGCTATTTCCCAGCTTCGGGTTTTAGAGGGGAAACACTAATTTCAAAGCCCCCTCCCACATAGGAAGCCCCTAGCTCACCTGCAAGTTCAGAGGAACTAGAAGAAACCCCCTTCCCCTTTGGCCAGCACTTCTCAGAGTTGTTCTGTTTCATCTTTCTTCCCCTTCTGCATTCTGTTTAAGGCAGCGTAGGCTTCCTCACTCATGCTGACCCCCAAGATGCTGCATCAGGCAGTGAGAAGCCTCAGTGACAGCCTACCCTCAGCACTATCCCGCTGTTTATTAGATTCTGGTAGCTGCTTGACCTCTGAGCACCCCCACCCTGTTACTCAGCTCCGAACCCTCCATATAAGATTGAAAGAAGAGTGTAAAATTGCTGACATTTGTGGAATGCTTGCTCTGTATGGAGTATTGTGTTAAGAGTTTGTCATGGAGAGGTGTTCGACCGAACACACACTGCTTCTCTTTTATAGATGAAGAGACCGAGGAGGTTCAAGAAGGTTTTATAACAGGAGCCATATTTCTAAATGCAGACACTGACTTCAGCACTAAATTGTCTAGCTCTGTTGTCATGATTCATTCCGGTGGTTGAAATGTCTTGTAGGTTCGGGGATAGAGTGAGCTGTCAGTGTTTAGGGACTGTGATGTCACAGAGTGGCGATGGTACTAAAGGAGGGTAGAATCTGAAAGCAGATCATGCATTGGGTGGTGTTATTGTCAACGAGATCACCAACATAGTGCACTTTATTTCTCAACTTAGGGCCAACATATCCACAGCTCTGTCAACACCATTTAAAGCTGGGTCTCAAGTATAGCTAGCATCTAGATTTTTTAATGTTGCCAGTCTCTCCTCAGTGTTTTCTAGCAGTCATACAATAGCAATGTTTTTCTAGGTCAGGATCCTTGGAAACAGATGTACAGGTTAAGATTTCTCTATAGAGTTTGTTGGGAGTATTGTGAATCACCAATGGTAGGACCCAAAGGAAGCCAGTGTGGGCAGAGGAGAAGTACACTGCAATGCTCTTCCCACAAAGACCTCTGACTACTCCACAGGCTGGGATGAAATGAAAGTCATCTGTGGGTCCTTCTATGATGCCCACTCTCTGATATACATACTTATGCATTGTATTTTTGTATATCTGAGACTTTTCTGTCTGATGCTGATTACCAAAATATTGGAAAGTCTTATTTATTCTAAGCTTTGGGCTTAATAGGGCAAGAGCCCCGGGATATTCTGGCTGTAGGGAATCCTAGGCATAAAATCATTGTGGTCCTTCCAGGCTCTAAGGTACATAGACAGCCTTGGGTCTATCATTTGAGCTGCTTTTGGTTACTTTTAGGGGATGGTTGCAGCTGATCAGGAGGCAGTACCTCTCCAGTACCATGTCTTCCTGCATGCTGCCATGTTTCCTGCCACGACAATAATGTACTAAACCTCTGAAACTGTAAAAGAGCCCCAATTAAATGTTTTCCTTTATAAGAGTTTCTGTGGTCATGGTATCCTTTCACAGCAATAGAAAACTGACTAAGACAACCTCCATGTTCAACTCTATGTTGAAAGTTCTTTCTAATAAACTCCAGAGAGAGGGAGAGAGACAGAGACAGAGTGAGGGAGAGTCAGAGGCAGAGAGAGGGAGGCAAGGAGGGAAGGAGAAAGAAGGAGAGGTAAAAGCAGAAAGGTTGAGGGAAAGAGGTAGGAGAGAAAGGGGGAGAGATAGATAGATAGATAGATAGATAGATAGATAGATAGATAGATAGATAGATAGATAGAGATGATGGATAGATAATGCTCAAGCACAAATAGCTTGGTACAGTGATGCACCTCTGTTGTTCCTGATCTTAGGAACTGAAGTGGGAGAATTATTTTATTCTACTAGTTTAGTCCTACCGGGGCAACATATTAAGATTCTCATAACAAAAATTAAAATGAAATAAAATGCAAGCAATATATAAGCAAAGATAGAAACAAATATGGGTGTTAATATTAGTCTGCTCACCTCTGACTGTATCTGTGTTATTCATCAACATGTTCTAGATCCCAACTCTGTGACTGTCACAGAATAATCATTCAGTAATTGTTGATGAATGAATGAACTTTTCTCAAGGCTCAGGGACAGTGAAATGGAAATCAGACCCAGAGAGCTAAATAGTAGGTAAAGATTCTGGTTCACAAGGTGCAACTTCTGTTCCTCTCCAGGGCCTCTCCAGCCAGCTTTTGATATGATCCATTCTACCCTTTCTTATTCACTAAAGGGACAAGACGGATTCCCTGGGAGGTGGTCTAAGGTCCACTTGTTAAAGTTCCAAATTCCTGCATGCCATACTACACCTCCACCGGAAGATTGGTTCTAGAAATGTCCCCACTGTGAGGTGGGAAGGCTTATTGTATGTTAAGTTTGCAGATAGAGTTCATCTGGTCAACTTTGACCAGTTTCTCCTCAAAGTTCTCCGCGGGGAATTAATAAGAGAGAGTAGGTAGTTGATTAATAGTGCCTGCCCCAAGAGTGGAGGGGAGGAAAGACTGCATTGATGGGGTAGATCATCCCTGACCTCAGCTGCACAGCTTGTCTTTATCCACAGAAGGTGGCTCATGTCCTCCTCAAGGGTTTAAATGTCTGTGGCACTCATGAAGAGTGGGAAATGAACTCTACCCATTTCTCATGTAACTTTTTTTCCCCTGTGATACAGTTGAAGCTTGAAGAAGACCCCTAGCAGAATGGTATATAAAAAAAACTCAGTTTAGCCATTATTGTTTTTTGTATTTGCTTGTTTGTTGTCTTGTTTTGTTTTGTTTTGTTTTCTGTTTTGGATTTTCGTGTGAGCCTTTGGCGTGATGCTATGGTTTTGGTCAAGCATCATTCCCACACGTGGACAAGTAAGCACAGCTCAGAAGTCCCTCGTGCCCCTGTCCTGCCTCACTCAGGCCCCTCAGGGCTCAGGCTCAGCATTAACACAAAATGCTAGCATGCAAGGACTCTGGGTGGGAAACCAAGAAAGCGAGGGGTTCGGTTTCAGTTCTTTTCTTTTCAAGATATGCATTCAGATCATCCGGAGACTGTTGTCAGAGCTGTTAAGGTCAGAACCTGAGCCCTGGTAACACGGACAAGCCAGGTTTGCCTGCTTGTCCACAAGAAGCCAATTAGCTAAGCAAGTAATGATGAAAGCAGAAAAAGATTTATTCCATGTGGCCTCATTGAGAAGAGGAACGAAAAGGGTCCAGTGACTCACCCTAAATCTATCTCTGGGTTCTGCATGAGGTTTAGGCTTGAACAGAGGGTCTGGGGTACACATGTCTAAATGGTCCTGGTTAAGACGTGGCCCCTCCATCATCATAGCCCCTCCCATCATCCTCATCAGAGCCTAGTCTCTTTGGCAAGGGGCTTGACAAATTATCACAATAAAGTAAAATCTCTTTCCTAGATAGAAGATCCCCACCCACCCCCAAATTGGTACCATGGTTTAGCTGTTTTCTTTTTTCAGCATGACATTCTCAAGAAATATATTCCAAGTATTTTGGGGGGTTGGGGAGGAGGAATATTGTTTCAATAGTTCAAATGAAGGGGTACATGTAACTGTTTAGAATATCTTCATTCCTGCCAGTCTATGTGAGAGATAGTGGCTGGGAAAAGGTTTAGGTTGGCCTGTGTTTGAACTACTGCAGGGCTCTCCAGAAGCCATGGCCAGGGAAGTTGGAAAGTAGAAAGCTGACTCACATGATCTTGACAGCAAGATGAAGATGGAGAGGGACAACAAGAACATACCACGTGGAACCAAAATAGGTGAAGGGAAGCAGGGCAGAGGGACAAGAACTATTCTGGACAGGAATGGCAGAGGCTGAGAATATGTGCCTAGCTAATTTTGTCTTTGTGTGTCCTCATTACCCTGTGAAGTTTTTCTGGGACTTTCCCATAAAAGAGACCAAAACATAGACACGTGACATACAGGATACTCTGATGGTTTAAAGTGATTATTTGAAAACTGTTAGGAACAGGAAAACACAGAGATAGGTTTCTGACTTAAATATGAAAAGAAAGGCTTTCTTCCTGATCATCAAAAGCAAACTAATATCAATGCACTGCCTTGATTAGAATGTCTTAGCCTATCTCTCTGTGTTTTCTTCACTGTTTCTCAGGTTTGGGACTATTCAGTCTTTCACTTTTCTCACTGGACAGTCTATTCAATCTGAATGTAACAAAAACAGAATGCTATTGGACTGGAAAAGGCTGAGTATCTAGTGCACACTGATTTTCTTACTGTTTAGAAAATTGTTTTACTAAAAGATAAACAGTTTCAAATCTCCATGGATAAATGCACAGATGATAAATTGGCCAAAGACAACTCATTCTTTTCTCTGAGTAATCCCACTGATGCCTGATACAGGACCACTGGTTTTGACTCTTTCTCTTGACCTTCCTCCCAACAGATAAAGATGAAAATAGCATCATATGATAACTAGGGCAGCCATGTAATTTTTTCTCAAACTGGGACCATTTGCCAGTGTAAAGCAATGGGGATCATAGTTACTCCAGGATAAGACTCAAACAGAGATGCCTGGTCACCCTAACAGCAGAGGACATACCATGCCTTCTGGAGCCAGGTGTATATTTTAATCCCAGCCTTGAATGTTTCTCATCATGAGAGAGGACATGTTGCTAGATGTTTCATCTTCAAAGTTGCAATTTGTTTGTTCTTTAAAAAAAAAAAAAAAAAGGAAAAAAAAAGAATTTTAGTACTTACTTTGCAAGATTGTTGTGAACATTGCATAGCACAAGACTGTCACTCAATGTAAATTCATATTCCTTATTTTATATCTACATGCTAGTATTAGTGAATTGGCTTATTTATATATTTATTCATGCAGCCACGTGTGACTAGGACAAGCGTTTAATGAGCTCAACCAATGGCTCAGTGAAAGCCATACTACTCCACAGGGTATGCCTGGGAAATCCATAGAAGTGCATTTGGTTGTTCTACTGATTTGTATGTGTCTACTGGTACTCAGCAGAAGGGTACCAGGGAACTAGAGCATCTCAACCTACTGACAAGTCCTGCATGATGAAGGATTCACCCTCATCCTTCACTGTCTCTCAGTGTTTCACTGGATATTTACGTTGTTCAAACCATCTTTATAATTTTTAAGCCTACAGAATATTTCCTTTTTCATGCAAGGCAAAGCAGTTTTGCAGAATCCTAACATGCATTGGGTTCTCCCAGAATGTATTAGCTGCATTTGTTAAGGAGGTCTGTATTTATTAAGCTGTATTTGTTAAGGAGGACTGCTTTGTTCAGATTTTCACTAGGAGTTGTTCAGCATCTCAGTGTCTCTGTCACTGGCGGGGATACTGTTGGTAGAAATGGTGCAGTAAGAAGGATGTGTTAGACACTAACACAGCACACCAAGCACAACAGCTACATCAACCGCCTTCGCAATCGGATGACTCTTCACATGGACATAAGCATTTGATTCAAGCCCTCTAGAGTGACCATCCTAAGGATTTATATAATTAATGTTATATCATTTTAGTTATAATTTTAAATCTCTTTTTTTTTAAGTTACAGGACAGGGTCTAGCACTAGATTCTATTACTCAGTTACCTTTGCAAGTAGCTACAGTCATGTGACTAAGTTTTAGCTAATGACTGCTGGGCAGAAGTAAAATAATGCATCTTCCAGGCCTCGAGAACAAAAACCTCCACACACACTTCTATATGCCTTTGTCTTTCCCACATGTTACTTATCTGCATAGTCCAATAAAAGGAGCAGAAACAAACTTTTGTTGTGTTGAATCCATTAAATAATGTAGGGTCTATTTCTTTCAGCAGCTAGAATACTCTAACTAATATGGCATTCTTAATTAAAACTTACTTGTGAATTTCACTTTAAACTCGTAAAAAGAACACTAAAACATTACCCAATTAAAGAGAACTTAGGTCTGATAGGGTTATGAGCTGCTGGTCTAGACTGTGGAGGACGCCTTAGGAACTGTAGAGTAACACATAGCCTGTATGCCATTGAATTTATAGTTCAGCGAACACGATATACACACATGTGCAGAGTTAATCGTTAATCAAAGGAAATGTATGATAAGAAACAATCCACAACACAAAACACACCATATGATCACAGCTAAATACATCCTAGTTTACAGAGTGACCTCTAGACTTTTATTGTTTTGCAAACTCATTGATGCTAAGAACTTTTTGAGTAACATTATGTGTAGGTATGTAATATATATAATAGACATTATAGATAATAGAAGGCAAGATAATATCAATGGTACATTATTCATGTTATATACCATAAAGAAAGAAAAATGTCATTACTAATTAAGTCACACCATAGGCTTTCTTTAGGCATCAACTGTAAAAAGTTTCTCAATATAGGAGATATTAAAATGAGATAAAACTATGTGCTTTAGGACTGATTAAAATGGCCATATATTTCTAAATTACTATATTATGCACATTTAGAATCATACACACACATACAAATGGAAGTTCTAAAGGGGTGAGGATTTATAAGCAAATAGTCTAATGCTTTCTCGTTTGATCCCACAGGACTGCCACAGACATCCCACGTTGGAGATCAATGGCGTAGACAGATGTCCTCAGCGGGCTCTGAAGAACAAGGTGTTTCTGTTAGCTGTTTTTGTAGTTTTGGATAAGTTGAAGAACATTCCAGATTAGAAAAGCTGCCAAAACACATAAACAGAGCAAATTATCACAGCGGTGTTGGGAGGTAACGGACAAGCCTAGGGGCTAGAACATAACCGGACTTCTGAGCCTCACCACCAGGGCCAATGAGAGAAGGGAGGTGGCCAGGGAATGAAACTACTCTTGGGAAAAGATAAATAGCATAGCACAAACAGAGGCCATCCAAATGGATCAGACCAGGACAGAGCAAGCAAACGACAGCTGGGAAATGTATGTTTAATGTCAGCATGAGCAAAGATCAATGAAAGGAGAATTTTTAAAGGTTCCACTTCAGGCCAATTTTATAAGCCAGGTGAAGTATGATCCTCGGGAAGGAGACTGAGTCACGTTCTCACAGTCCAAGGTGTCAGGATGCCTAAAATTTCTCTTTTGGAAATTAATCCCTCACAGGTAAGAGACAGAAAGCCTAATCCAGATGCAATGAACCTCCCCGCCACCCCCCCTCCCCACTCCCACCCCCCCACCCCTCCCCGCCAACAGATGTAACAAATGTGTTTGTTTCTTATGAGAAGACTGGTGAGAACAAAATGCTGTAGAAATATAGTGAGGAGAGCTGGACATGGCAGCCCACCTCTTTGATCCCAGGACCAGGGGGAGGAGTAGAGGCAGAGGCATGAGGAGTTCAAGGCCATCCCCAGCGAAATGTCGAATCTGAAGCCAGGCTGGGAAACATAACCCGTCTTGCAAACACAAATATGTACTAGGAAAGCTAGAGGTAAGGATGGACCCAGGAGAACAGCTGCCTTCACAGGAAGTTACTAGGTTCTACCTAAGTGGCTCCTTCATTCACAGATCTGGAGAGGCCTTGAAAATTTTCATTTTCCCTGAATTCTCTCCTCCTCCTCCTCTTTCATCTCTGTCTTTCTCTGTCTTTTCTCACAAGGTGGTTTCTAGAAAGAGAAAAATAAAATAACTCAGAAATAAACATGTTTAATTTTTTTTTTTTTTGCCTTCTTCCTTTGGAGACAGGGTCACGTTGTTGGTCTGAACTCACTACGTAGCCTAGATTAGCCATGAATTCATGCTTCTACTTTGAGTACTGATTACATTCACCACCAGGTCAGGCTCCATTACAGCACTTTGAAAGCGTCAATACGAAAGAAATCATAAGGGGAAAAAATGAATAGAACTGAATACACATTCACCCTTACCTGTGGGGATACATCCTAAGTCCCCACCCACATGGATGCCTGATTCCATGGGTAGTATCAAGACCAATACTTGTAAATATGTATGCTTTTTCCTAGGGTAAAGTGTAGTGGGAGCTTTGAAGGAGTTTTGTGATTTCGGTTTCTTTAAAAACACAAAATGGCATTTGGACTATGTTTTTGCTCCCATCCCAGCTGTGGCGAATGATAATGAGTTGAGTTGGACTGTGGGTTGATGGTGGCTATAATTTGGCTATGTGCAGCTGTTTTGACACACGTAGCCTGTCCTTGGGATTGCATGCCACCTGGACTTCTGGCAACTTTGCTTAGAGTGTATAAGGATTAAGGACCCGAGAGCCAGGATTGGTTTGTTTGTTTGTTGGTTATTGCTTAGAGGAACACTGGGTTTGAGGATATTGGGCTGAGACACTAGTTCAGCTCACTACCAGCTTCTGCTCTCCAAGCTTCAGACAGCCTCAAAGGACTGTGAATATTTCTTCCGTTCTCGCTTTCTTTCTGTCAAGGCTGCCTGTAGAGGCAGTGAAGATTTCTTTCTTTCTATCCTTCCTTTCTCTTTTCTGAAATCAAGGGTAAAAAAGCACGGCAGGAACCAGTAACAGTGAAGTTTAGTTATAAATGAGACACAATAAGAGATTAACAACAAAGACTAGTAATTACAGAGCAATTATAGCGTACACTATACATAAAAGGATTTTTTTAAGTTAATGAATGGTTTGCTTCTAGAATATTCCATCTAATATATTCAGATCACAGTTGATCACAAGCAATAAAAAACACAGAAAAGGGAGACCACTGTAGAGAACAGGCTGGTCCGGAACTCATCATGAAGCTGAGGCTGACCTTGAACTCACAGTGATTCTCCTCTCAAGTGTGGCATTATAGGCATGCACTGCTATGTCCAGCTAGGTGATTTTTAAATTCTGTAAGAAACAATAAAGCTTGAGAGGAGAACTCAATGTAGTCTCTTCATTCATTCTCAAAGTAAATAAAGCAAACTGCCACCTTTGTTGTATACAAAGCCCAAGAACCTCAGAAAGAAAAGTGCAAAGACCTGTGCAAACACAAGCACAGGCAGCTACAAGAGGCACTGTCACTAGTGAGTGCTTCAGGGAGGGGACAGTGTCTGTGGGTTCACCAGGGTAGCCCTAACAACTAGGTCAGAGCCTGGGTCTCCTCTGCTTTAAATATTGTTGTATGGTTATTATTAATTATTATTAGAAATAATTAAACTAATTAATTAATATAAGGAGAAGACAACATTGAAGAACTCAAAACAAACAAAATTAAATACTTGAAAATATTAATTACATTTATAGTTAATTATTTTGTTGTAGGAGGGAAGAGCTCTCTCAAGTGGAGTCCCAGGTGCCGGTCCTCTCATTCCACCATGTAGGTCCTGGAGGTTGAACTCAGGTTGTCAGGCTCGGTGGCAGGCACCTTTACCCACTGAGTCATCTTGCTTGCCCCCAAATTAAATATTTTGTGTAGTATGTTAGAAATATTTAGAAAGAGTAATTTCTGATGAGTTTTCTAATTATAGAGAACGGACTGTCAGTTGCGGATTGAATTGGTATGACTCAACAGGAAAGCAACTGGTCGGTAACATTAACCTTGATGTGATGGAGAATTTCGTGCTGGACACCCTCTCATATCTTTCTCCCTTGGGGGCAGGTGGTAAGAGCATAGGAGAGAAAAGTAACCCAGCAATTAATTTGGCCTCACTGTAAGCCATTGTGATATTAGCGCCACTTGTTTGATTACCTTAGCACACGAGTCCATTCTGATTAATGAACTTATTTAATTATTTTAACAAATATCCGCTGAGCTAAGCACCGACTTCGAAACAGGCTCAGAAGTTCTATTTATGAGCAGAAAGAAAATAATCCGAACTATGGAAAAAGATATTTATAGATAAAGCTGCTCGTGGTAAGGTTATTTTAAACCAGCAATGCCAAGAAGACAGTCAGTTGCAGAAGAGGATGCTATTTGCACTTCCCAGACATTTAGAAAGGAAAGGTAATAACATGGGGGAGTATTTGTGACTGTCATCGTAATACTCAAACACATACAATGAATTAATAGAAAAACATCAAAAGTGTTAAACAATTCCGAAGGCTATTTTTCCCTCTGTTTTCATCTTGGGTTTTTCTAAATATTTACACATAATTTGGTACTAATTTTCAAAGTGAAAAACAATGCTTCTCTCTCAATTATTCAGTCTTTAAAATTTTCTAACAGAACAGAAAGTTCTAACTTTCATTATCTCATTGGTTCTTCTTAATCCTAGAGACAGATTTTTCTGAATTTACTCTGAAGTCTGGCTGGTAGATGATAGTTATGTTTTACATTTTTCCTACTTCTGTGGACACGAATATGAAGAAAAATTTTAAAGAAAAGATTTCTATGTGTTCACCTTTTTAAAAGACATTGTAAACAATGTATGTATGTTTAAAATGGAGGGCCTTTGACTTTGAAGAAGGCCCTCCTTCATCTGCCCATGGTCCTTCTGGCATGAGATCTACAGGCTGAGCCATCCCTAGCTTATATGTGAAGGGAGTAATAACTCACTTTCATGCCAGACTTGTCCTTCAGCACTTCCAGAAGCTATCACCTCATTTGTCTTTGTGAGCTGAGCAGGTATCTATGGAAACAGCTTACTTGAGGGAGATAATCCTTTATGGATTTACCTCTGCAGGAGCTTCACAGAGCTGAGTCCTGGCAGGACAGCATCTCATGCCATGTACAAAAAGCATGCATTTATACCCTTGTAGAAGTCAGGTAAAATCATCCTGACACATTGAAACATCACCAGAGTTTCAGAAAGAAGAGAGACCAGCTTGAGAACTTTCCATAAGCATAATGAGACTCACAGTGCTTAGTGCATATCATGTTCAAGGACTCATGAAACAGAAAAGAAAGATTTGATACAAACAGCAGCATCTTCTCCAAACATGGCAGGTTTTCATCCAGTGATTCAAGAACACTCTGCTTGTTCTCTAGCTGGCTGTCCTTCCCTTCTAAACCTGAACTTCCTTACAGAAAATGAGGGACCCTGACTGGATAACACAGAAAGTCCCATAAAGCCCTACTAATACCTTTGAGCCATCCCCACTTTTTTTCTATCACATGAGATTCTTCAGTACTGAATCGAAAACAACAATGAAGTCAAGTTCTACACTTGAGGAACTCCTAAGCCTTGACCTTGTCATTTGAGCAGAACTGGAGTCTCCAACAAACAACTCTCTATACCTCTCCAGCCTCTCTGGTTGTTCATTGCATAGACTCGGCGTGATCCATCACACATCTGAAGGGGAAGCACTGACTCACATCTGCACATTGCTGGTCAAGCACCAGCTCAGGTTGTAAACAGCAAAGGATTCGGGGTTGCAAATTCATGCAGGTTGCTCTGTGTTCCTTGGATGTTAGAGCTCAAGTTGGTAGAGGCCATGACTATGGGCAACTTGGAGCTTTCATTCTGATGACCATAGAGTAAAATTAATACTCTTTCTCAAGTTCAAGTTTGGAAATTCACAGAGAAAGACATTGGACCCACGGGTTGGGTCATATGTCCAATACCTGGCTAAACACCATATCCACAGAAGAAAGATGTGATTTCTGTCAAGGAGATTTGAGTCTAATGGCACAGGAATAGAAGAGAAGGTACTAGGCAGAGAAAGAAAAGGGCTGCCATATTGGTTCTCTGTTGCTTGGCGTAAGCAAACTTGGCATATGCTCTGTTTGTTTATTTCTTAATATGCTGTGGGTGGCTGGGCTCTGTTCAGGATTACACAAGATATTGACAGGGTTATGTCCTCACCAAGGCATTGGATCACCTTTCAAGCTCATGTGGTTGTGGCAACATTCAGTTTCTTGTGGCATAGGACTGAATTTCTTTGGCTTGCTGACTGTCAGCATGAGGTAACCTCAGCTTCTAAAACTACCTCACATGCCTTGTCACACTGCCTCCTCAATCTCTGGAGCCAACTGCAGAGACTCCTCCAACCCTAGACTGCCCTAGTGACAAATCCATCACACATGTGAATCTCTCACCAGCAAGAACCCAATTCCTTATAAGATCTCCCTGACTACATCAGCACCTACCAAACCCCAAGCCCCAGTATAAGCTTCCTAGCTTGTGGTCAGTTGATTTGATATCTTTATCATACCTGAAAAATTCCATGTCAAGAATTCTTAACTTAGTGTTTGAATAGCTGGAAAATGTATTCACTTGCGAAGCAACTAGTGAGACCACTGGAAGTCATTTCAGTTCCTTCCACAGTTCCTATATGAGCATAATTTAAATCAGTGGGCTGAGGGTGTATCTCAGTTAGTAGAGTGCTTTCCTAGCATGTGCAAAACCATGAATTTGATCCTGGCACTGCATAAAATTGGGTATTGTGGTGCACCCTGTAACCCCAGCACTCAAGAGGTTGAGGCAGGGGGATCACCATGAATTTGAGGACAGCTTAGACTATAGAATGAGACTCTAACTTAAAAAACAAAGTAAAGCAATAAGCTAGGCAGTGGTGGCACACACCTTTAACCCCAGCACTTGGAAGGCAGAAGCAGGCGAATTTCTGTGAGTTTGAGGCCAGCTTGGTCTACAGGGTGAGTTCTAGGACAGCCAGAGCTACATCAGAGAAACCCTGTCTCATAAAAATATAAACAAATAAATAAATAAAAAAGAACATAAAAAACAAAGCAAAACAAACAAAAACATTAAAAGAAAAAAAAAGGAAAGGAAAGAGGAAAAATAAAGAGTAAGGAAAGAAAAAGAAGTTTAAATAAATCTTGAGACATACTTCAAAAGGTTATTCATCTGGGCAGGATGTGGTAGGGTGTATTCATGGAATCCTAGCACTCTGGAGTCTGAGGGGAGTTTAAGAATTGAAGACTAAGATAGGTTACAAGGAGAAAACACAAAACAGTGTGATAAGCCAGTCAGAGGACCCTCTCTAGGAACTGGATGTATCAGGACCTTCATCTGGGGCCTAGAAATACTATTGCCTAAGCTACTGGTCTGTGGCATTTTTTTATAGCAGCCCAAGCAGATTAACATATGCATAAAACAAACAATAAAAAACCCACACAGAAAAAACAAACACATAGATGCAGTTATTCACCTGAAAACTGCATCTACCTAGAACTTGAGCAAATAATTCATTTATCAAACTAGTTGTCTGAGTCGATATAATCTGATTGAAGAGCCTTCTTATTATCTTTCTGATTGTCTTAATTTTTAGGAAGATAAACTGAAAGCATACATTGCTTAAGCAAAAGTGTGTCTTAAGCAAATTATGCCTGGTCCTTCCAGATCAGATAGTATTTAAAGCTGTAAACCCCTGGGTCGCCTTGATGGGCACACTCAAAGAACTCTACTCTTTCCACTTACAGCCTTTTAACATTAATTTCCTCTCTCTCTCTCTCTCTTTCTCTCTTTATTGATTTTTTTTGACAGGGACTCACTGTGAAGGTAACATCCTAATTTCATCACAATTCTTAGGGGATTGTATATTGATAACTTCAATTCTGTGTTTCCTTTAGACTCACTGTCTGACATACCTGAGGCATATTTGTAGATGATCAACATAACAGATGCCACACCTCTGTCTTTGTTGTGTTCTGTACTTAGTTCAGAACCAGCACATAGGGGAAATTCAGTCAATGTGGGAAGAAGGCAGGGAAGGAAGGGGGAAGCAGAGAAAGGAAAGCACAGTTTTAGGCCATTCTAAGAAAGCTGGCCTATTGCCTGGTGTAATTTGACTTTATCAAACTATACATCTATCAGCATCTTCCAAGAACAGTTATATAAAATGACTCACTTATTTCCTAGTATTTTTTGAAACTCAGAAGTCTGCAACCTCAGATGAAGGTTGGTGTGGGGCACACCAAGGGGTGTTTCTCTGGCTAGGTTACTTTCCAAATGGCTGGCTGTTCAAAGTTCTTTCACTTGCCCACCTCAGCTCTCTGCACAGATAGAAGGCTTGTTAATCTCTATATTAAATAAATACAGTCTTCCCCAGGTTGGTGCCAACTGTTAACTGTAACTCAAATATCCTAAGACTCACTATAGGAGAGAAGATTTTCTACCATGTCTGCATGGATGTTATCATTGATATAGTAACTGTCTCACTGGTCCTGGAGATCTAGTATTAGAAGAGGGATCAAGGGGTCAGACAAGGCAGAAGAGAGATGTATAGAGTGTATAAAAAATGCTGGTAACAATTTACCAACAGGGCTGAAGATAAAACTCATTGATAAAGCACTTACCTAGTATGCACAAGGCCCTGGGTTTATTCTTCAGAACCTTGGCCCAAGGGTAGAGTGGGGATGGAATTCCATCTTTTCAGAAGGAAATTTGGAGACTACCTTCCAGGACTACTGTCAACGATCTTGTGTTGTGGTCCCTCCCAGGCCCTCCTCAACCTTCTCCTCCCCCCACCCCCACTTCAGGCCTTACCCTCATTACTTCACCTGTCAGCTAATGAATGGTTGATAGTCTGGCCGCGTGCATCCCGCGTTTGTAGTGTAACATGTCATCCTACTTTTTTGTGCTCCAGTGCATCAGTAGTCAGAGGAGGAAGCTATTGATTGGCACTGCATCAAGTCAGAGTTTCAGAGACCCTTGGGAGGAATGCGTTCCTCCAGTCTATGCCACCTGCCCTGAACACTACCTCATTGTAAGGGGATAGGTGTTTTCACCCCCTGAAAACTCACATGTGTAAACCCTGCTCCCAGTAAGATGGCACTGGGAAGGAATTAGGTTATGTTGCTGTCCTCAGGGCAGGTGTCTCATGATGGGATTAGGGCCATTAGATAATGAAAACAGATCTTCCCTCCTCTCCTCTCATTTCTCTCCAGCACGGGAAGGTCAAGTGAAGATGTACGACAGTGGCCATCGCTGGTAAGGCAGTCAGAGAGCTCTCACCAGGAAAGGGGCCTATCAGCACCTTCATCTAGGGTTTAGAAATGAGTATCTATTGCTTAAGCTACTGGTCTGTGACATTTTTTAAAACAGTGACTCAAACAGACTGATGCAATGTATCATTGCAGTTAATTCTTTGTATGATAACAGAGTCCTTCAGGCTATAGGTCTGTGGGGTCCTGTCTCATTCAGCCTTGTCCCTCACAGTCTAACCACAGGGACTAACATAAAAAAAAAAAAAAAAACAGTTTTAGTTATTAGATGTTTGTTAACCCTTCGGCTTTTGTCCAAGAAGTTTGGACTTCATCATTCATGCAATGGAATGTAGTTGGGCCTGTAGTTGAGGGCCTAACTTTGAACCTAATATATAGAGTTCAGGCTGGTCTTGAGTTCCCAGTGATTCCTGCCTCAGCCTTCTGAGTGCTAGGATTATAAGTATGTACCAGTGCTTACATTTTAGAAGCCCTTGTCTCTAGTAAAAGGAATTAGGTTACAGAAGGACAAAATGATGGGCAATTACTTGACAGGCAGGTCCCTGCAGAAATCCAAGCTTTCCCTTGGGATTCCTTGCAGTTCTCTGGCATTCCGTGCATGGGCATATCATCTGCTGAAAGACCAGTCTGAAGCCCTGACTTTATTTCCATTTATTCAAGCTGCATTGATCTTGTGACTGAGTCATTCTTTCTCAGCAGGAAAAAAAAATGTCCAAATGTGCAGGGCATTTGAAATGCTTTGTTATGGGAAAAAAATGCATCATGACTGAACTTTCCTTCTAGGCAGTTAAGTGAAGATTCCTTTCTAAATAGCTAAGCTTTAGTTTATTGTCCAAGAACTCCTGAGACGGATCAAACCTCTAAACTTGTCAAATAACAAGAATTCAGCTATCCACACACTCACACACACACACACTCACACACTCACACACACACACACACACTCACACACACACACACACTGCTGCATACAAGCACCATATCCTTAGAGATGTCCTGCCTTAGAAACATCACAATACTCTAGACGCTTTCTAAAATGTATCCCAGTCATGTGATAAAGATTTCCATATATGGGAGTGTGACTAAGGGCAGAGAGAAAAATGTGGTAGTGACTGCTTGCTATGAATCTTGGGATAATTTGAGAAGGAGTAGGGAGAAGAGGGGACGACAAACCTGGTGCCACAGGAAATGCTTGGCCAGCATAACAGAGAACACATTCATGTGGGAAAATGCACAGGCTGGCAGGCACCAGCTCTCGCAAACAGTGACTTCCAAATGCTCTCTCTTCATTTCTGTCCTTTCAGATGCCCTAGAGTTTCTGCAGGAACTTTTGAAAGGGCTAGCGGCTCTCCAGGAGACCAGGGGGTTTTGAACTTCCTTTCTCCTAGGGTTAGCCATATGTTCTTTACAAACTGCTAAATCCTTCAACCTTGAAAATTGGTTCTGAAGTCATGAATTTCCCTTCGGGATTCTTGGTTCTCAGAAGCCAGCCCAGCATGTTCCATTTGTGAACAACAGTAAGAAGGCAACTAGAAGTAAAAGAGAAATGTAACCTCCTTGGCTTTTAGGTTTATATAATGGTACGCCCTGTCTGCCAGATGTAGGTATGTGCCACAAAATTAAACTTACTTAATCCCTTAATGTTGCACTAATATTTTTCCCAGCAGGCTAAACTGCAAGACTCAAATGAACAAATACAAATTAGAAGAGATGAAATGTAATATTCATAGTTTACCTTTAAAAATCCCACCACACACTCACTCAAGGGTTATTTACATGCAGGACTACTGGTACTTGTCCATTTCCATTCTGCTATCTGTAGCTACCTCTCTCGGTCTCCCAAACAGGGATGTGTATGATAGTTATTTTTCCATGACTGTTAGTTACTAAAATACTTGACAGAAATAGTTTATAGGAGGAAAGCCTTGTTTGGCCTCCTGGTTTTGAGGCAGACAAACATATGAGACATTTTAGTATCCTGGGACCCCCATTTGGGTTTTATTTTGCATTCACAAGGCAGGCTAGTTCCTTTACACTATGTATATATACTCAACTCCAAACATTGTGCTTCACAGCTCTGAACCCTCTTGATCCCTACCTTCATAAGGCTACATGTACTTCCATCTCTAAACAATAGTGTAAATTTCCCTGCTGCTGGTAATGATCAAGTTTAATTTCTGTTCAAGTATATTCCAGCACATTTGGTATGAAGAATAGAAGAGCTGATCTGGCCTGAACTGGATTTAGGTACATTCACAGTAAAGTAAAACTGTGTCCTCTAGGAACTTTTTAAGGAGAACTCTCTATTTACCATTAATATCTATGCATAATTTGGCATGCATATGACTGAATCATATGCAGTATGGGAAGGAACACGTGCAATAGGAAAAACGAATGTGTAGTCTAATCTGTCAATCAAAATAGAGCATCATTGAAACCATGCCTTTTATTAATCAACTCCTCTAGAACCCTGTAAAAGGAAGCCCTGAACATTAGTATCCTTGGACCCTTCCACTCATATGCCTACTGTTGATTTTGAGTGTCTCCTTAGTAATTTGCATTATTACTTTGTGTAGAGGAACATTTAATCTTTTAATCCAACAGCATGGCTGCTCTAGCAAAAGATCATGTTGAAAGGCCTGTGTGATAGCTAGGAAAGGATCCTATCTAAAAGTCTGTATGAAGTGGATCATATTAAGAGGCCTGTGTGATTCAGATGAATGCTATGAAGGCAATGGTAGTGACACCTTTAATCCCAAACTCTGAGACTGAATCAGAATGAAGAGCAGACAGAGTGAAATCTGAGAGATTGAAGGACACACCCAACTCTCAGGATATAAAAGGGGGCTCTCAGGTCATAGTCAGTTCAGATAAGTCAGTTCAGAAAAGTCAGTTCAGAAGTTCAGGTCAGAAAGAAGTTCAGAGAAGAGGAAGAGACAGAAGAAGAACTGAAGAGTTAGAGAGTTAGTCAGCAGGAGAAGCTGAGAAGAGTAGAGCCAAGAGAAAGCAGAGAGTCAGAAGCAAACAATTTATCATTTATACTTTGGATTTCTGATACAGATCAGAGTGAGAAGAGGTAGTTCAGAAGACAGCTAGGCCGAATGAGCTCAGTCAGTAGTAAGTCTTGGAGGCTGAAACATTCTAGGTTTAGGGTTGCAGGTTAGGTTGTATGAAGGCTGAAGCCTTCTAAGTCTAGGCTTAAGATTTTATTGTACAGAAGTTGAAAACCTCTAGAACTGGGAATTGAATTAGCAGGGAATAAACTGTCTTTTGCCATGAACCCATGAGAAAAATAATTAATAAACCAACACATACATCTGTGGCTACAACTTTGTCCAAAATAAAGTTATCTTCCCCCCTTTGAAAACCTGTGAGTCCCAATTTTCAAGACTTTCAGTAAGAGGCCAAAAATGTGGCAACACCTGACCGAGACCTCAACCATTGGCAATAGTTTCTAAAGGTACAGCCCTTTGTGGCAGAAGCAGCATAGTGGGGTTCATGCTAGTAGGAACACGTTGTGGAGACTCTTTACGTTGTAGAAGACTAGAAAGCAGAGACAGAGACAGAGACAGACAGACAGACACACACACACACACACACACTGAGAAACAGGAGGGGATGCTCATATACTAGAACCAGAACTCAGGTTAAAATCTTCAACAGACTGCCCTTAATAACCTACTTCTGACAGCCAAGCCTCACCTCCACAGTGCTTCAGAGTTCCCCAAACAGTGCTGTCAGCCATGGAACAGGCCCTCAAAACATGTACTTTTGGTTTGGGGTCTGAGCTTCAAACCTTAACAGTGCAATGGAACCAGGCAGACTGCTTGCTTGCAGCTCAGTCCACTCCTTTACACAGCTGGTTTGGCAGAGGAGTTACTTACCTTTACTGGGCCAGAGGCTAGGATTACCGGGTACCTTTCTCAAAGACGGGTGAGGACCAGAAAAGACTGTCACCTGGTATGAAATAATTGCCACAGTGCCTTAAGATCTCATTAAATAAAAACCCATGGTCACTAGGGGTATCCCTCTGTTTCTGGGTGCTATTTTAGAGGACAAATTATCCACTGGGCTTCATTCAGCTTGTGTTTTTTCTGATGTAGCCCAATTCTGCAAGTACCATCACACTGAAAAACACAAAACATGAAGAGTTTCTTCAAAAAGCTTAAGATGCACACCCAGAAGAGCTTTGAAGCAAAACACAGACTCTGAGTGGTTGGTGATGGTAAATCTTGGTTATCATCTTGACAGGATCTGGGATTAACTAAAGAGACTTCCTGTGGGTGGGGCTAGGAAGGTATAACTGAGGGAAGTATCATTCCCATAGAGGGCAGCCCCTTCCAACACATGGCTCAGATATAGTGGGGTCTGAGGTGCTGCCTGCTTGCATTTGCTGACTGCGGCAGCAATTCTCTGCTGCTCTCAGACTCCAGTTTCTCAGCCTTCCAATGTGGTCTCCAGATCTGCAGAGGTCTTCCTGGTGTTCAGCACTAGACCAGGATTGCTGAGATATCATCAGGCTTCATGGGCTGTGCAGATACTGGGTTCTCAGCCTCTCTGGTGTTCAAATGGCCTACACACCTTCTATTGTCTCTGTTCCTCTAGAGAATTCTACCTAATAGAGATGCCATATAGGTACACATATCAGAAGCTCCTAGATTGGGTGCCAGCTTCCTTACCTCACCCATCCTGGCTACCTTCTCTAAAGCAGGATGTTTCTGAAAGTAGCTCATGGCTTTGAGTCTTTTGTTTTGTTGGTGCTGGTGACACAATGTTCAGATTAACACTTCTGCTGGCTTTCCTCTTCAAAGTGTCTGGGATGAACTGCAGATCACCCATCAAATGAATGACTGTAATAATTTCTCACCAGATATTCAGTGAACTATTAAAGACTTACTTATTAAGCCCTTATGCTTGCCTGGGAAAATCCATCTCAAACCCTCTACTTAAGTTGCTGATAATGGCATAAAGTTGGGTGAAATGGGGTCTCCTGACTTTAAGGTCATCTGAAATCCAACTTTACCTTTGTTCTCTCATAAACTTTCTGGAAATGTCTAGAATACACCATATGGAAGGAGCAAGAACTACCTTAGCCCAAATCCAGAAGCAGTGTTCTATCCACCTAGAATTGCTAAGACCCAAGGGACTGGTTTATATAAAGTCATTTTTATGAACATCTTGTTTTATTTCAACTGATTTAGCACCACATATTTGGTATTCTCTTGAAGAAGGCTATTCCATCAGCCAAAAGCATATGAAATGGAGCTGAGATCCCTGCAATACAATGTTGACTGTGTTTGAAATTATTAAATCTTGAATGCATGGGAAAGAAAATGTTATAATGCTACCAGCAAAGAAGAGAAAGTGCACAAAAATCTGCTAATGTGAAGATAGCATGTTGGAAAATGAAGCAAGAGGGAAATTTTCATTGCCTCTATCTGATTTTATGTTCCAGGGATGGAACAGAAGAGGATGGGCTCCTTTGGTTGGTCTTATATACACGTACTGGATAATTACCTGAAATTTAATCAAATATCTTGGTTTCTAGCTAGCAAGCACCTGTGAGAGTAAAAGGGAAAAAATACACCTGAAGTATCCCTGCCTTGGACTTAATAAATGTTCCTTTCAAATCCAAGTTGAAAAGGAAGGATTCTGAGATGTTTTGTATTTTAGACTGTCTTAGCTAATACATTTATTTTATTGATGGCTCCTGGGATTCAATCTTAAATTGCAAAGTGTTGGAAGTTATATTTTTGAAGTAATACTGGAGAGAAACCATCTGATTTCTTTAATTAATTTTCTCCATTATCAATAAAAGTTAGCTGAAACTCTCCCCATCATTCCCTACCCCCATGCCCAACCCCAACTTTATGTTTTGGTTCAAACCTGTCAAATTCCAAGCAAAAGTCCATCTTCTCAAACTACAAGTAACTTTCAAAAATGAAATCAAGTCACCTGACTTTGGCAATAAGAGCAAGGACAAGGTTCACTTGTATATTCTAAGATTTGTTTGTCACGTCCACAAAATTTTGTATTTATGAACAATTTCTTTAAAATCCTAGGAAATAGGTGGGGGCCTTTGGAGGAAGGTAGGAGGAGGTGGAATAAAAACATGTATTAGTTTCTCAATTTTCCAGTGAGGTTTTTGATGGTCTAGCAGAGTCCATCAGCTAAACTTCTGCAAGCCTCAAAGAATGCTGCAGGTGGGCATGGTGACACACAGGCCCCTAATCCAAGCTCTCAGGAGGTTGTGCTGGGGGTGCGTGTGGAGAATTTGAGACCATCTTGGTCTATACAGTCAGATTTCAGCAGAAATAAATGGGCACAGTAGATAGAAAACCCAAGAAGAATAACTAGATAGAGTACATGGGAGGTCTTAGAACCTATATTCAGAGTTTCACATCACAGTCTAGCTAGCATTGGTGTAGAGAACCTCCAGAGAGGTAGGGTGGCTGTAAGGACATTTGGGGAAGGTCCTGGCCTATTGCTTATAGAGATCCCAGCAGGTGCAGAGTACCTGCCTCTGATGCCCGATGTACGATGGGTAGGAGCAGTATGACTGAGTTCAGTGGCTGAGAGTAGCTCACAGAGTGAAGGAGCATGCAGAGAAGTTGAGCTCAGGTCACATGAAGAAACACACTGTGGTGGTTTGGGTGAGAATATCTCCCATAGGCTCATATTTTTGAATACTTGGTCCTCAGTTGGTGGAACTGT
Source organism: Cricetomys ansorgei (assembly GCA_026225945.1). Taxonomy (NCBI): domain Eukaryota; kingdom Metazoa; phylum Chordata; class Mammalia; order Rodentia; family Nesomyidae; genus Cricetomys; species Cricetomys ansorgei. Next base: position 35,761,167 of record JAMJFZ010000199.1, read on the forward strand.
TTGGGAAGGATTAGGAAGTGTAGCCTTGTTGGAGGAAGTGTGTCCCTGGGGGTGGACTTTGAGATTTCAAAAGCCCATACCATTCTAACTGGTTCTCTCGGTCTGCCCCTATGTCTGTTTCTGTCTCTGTATCTGTCTCTCTTTCTGCCTCATGCTTGTAGATTAGATATGAGCTCTCAACTATTGTTCCAGAGCCATGCCTGCCTGTCTGCTGCCATGCTCCCCACCATGGTGGTCAAACTCTCTTGAACCACGAGCCCCCAAATTAAATGTTTTCTTTTATAAGTTGCCTTGATCATATTGTTTCTTCACAGCATGGAAAAGTAGATAAGACACACACCCTACTCTGGAAAATTGCCCCAATGGAGCAAACTGTTGCCCTGTGAGAAGGTAACTTAGGAGTTAACAACTTACATCCATTGCCTTGAAGATGGTAGGACACTTTATCTGGATCCTTCAGTCAAGAGTTGTTACCCTTGTTTTACTATTGAAAAGCTGAGATGCTGACTGGTTCTTAGATTTTTCATAATCATAGAGTCATGGGGCTTAGAATTAGAAGAGGATGTGATATTGGTCCAAGCAAAGAAGGCCAGTGATAGAGTTAGATGGCAGTGGTGCTTCAACCTCCCATGTCAGGGTTTAAACTATACATCCCTTGTCCTCTCAGCCAGTGGTTCTGGCTAGGAGTTTCCACATTTTATCTGGAAGAAAATCCTTCCTCTTCTCTCTTGTCCCATAACAGTATAGCACAATAGTATGCTATCTGGGTTTGAATCACAGGTTTGCACATCCTTAGTAGTGTGAATTTGAGTGAGTTTCTTACCTGTTGAGGATGGCAGTAGTGGGTCTCCTCTGAGAAGGTTCAGTGCGATGACATATGGACATTTCTTGGTACAGACCAAAAACAATATTGAATTTTTAAGCTTGGTCTTTACCTCTGACATCCCATAGTCCTGGATTCAGCTGTTGCTCACTGGGAACAAAGCTGGCTTCCTAAATAGTTTTTCTGTATCTGTTTGTGCCACGCTTAATTTACTCTTGGTATTAGACATGAGTAAGACTTTTCTAAAACGCAAGTTTGATCATTTTACTCATTTCAGTGCTCAAAGCTTTTACTGGCTTCTAGTGATTTTAGGACAAAGGCAAAACCTTTAACAAGAGATATAGCACCATATATGGTCTAGTCCAGAACACTAAGTTTCAGCCTTGCCTAACAGAAATCCCATTTCATTTGGCTCTGGCCCTTCCAGACTTTCTGTCTGGTTCTTATTCCCTCTGGGATCTCCCACCCTCAGAGAAAATCAGGATGTCCCACACTCACCCTAGGAACTCATAAAGTCCCATTTATAGCCCTCATAGTCTAATCTCCATTCAGTTTTGTGTGACTTTTTTCACTAGGTTGTCACTACTGGGCCCGCCCCCATCAATCACTAAAGCAATGCCCTACTTGCTTGTCTGAAGTCAGATCTTCGGGAGTCATTTACTCAGTTGGGGTTCCCTTTTCTCAAATGTCTATAGCTTCTGTCAGGTTGACACATAACTAGCCAGCAGAGAGGCCAACATAACAGAATAGAGTAAACTATGCTTTTTATATATGGAAATCATATTTTACAGAATCAAAATTGAACACAAGGGGGAAAGGTGTGGCTCAATCAATAAAATTATGATGGAACAATAGAGGATCATCGAATCTTTGTTTAATTTTCTAAAATTATTTCCAGGTGAGTTGAGATATAAAAGTGAAAAGAAAATCTTTAAAACGTTCAGAAAAAAAATTGGAGACTATATTTATGAGAGATTGCTAGTGTGTGGGAAAAAGATGAAACTCGTTAAAGAAAGGATTGAGAGATCTGACTGCATCAACACCTCAGGCGGCACTGAGGGCTGGGGGTGGCTTGGCTAGCACAGTGCTTGCTGGGAGCATGCGACCTGAGACACAAAACCACAAATCAGATCCTTGCCAGACAGAAGGCCTGGCATCCAGACTCCAGGCTTCCCAAACTCCAGAGCTGCAAGAAATAAATACTGGTGTTTCTAAGGCATCCAGCCTACATTATTTTGGATATTATGTCCAGATAGACAGAGGCATTAAGAAATTCAGGATAAGCAAATCTATGACTCTGAAATTCTATTCCTAGTTGACATTCTAGAAAATTCTTACACTTCTACCCAGCATAATCAACACCTGTTATAGTAACAGCCCATAATATAATGATGTCATTACTCATCAACAGACATATAAAAAATTAATCGCAATGTAGTCGTACAGTGGGATATACTACAGAAATTAAACAAAAATATAAATAATATATAAAAGAACAAAACAGAGTTTCATTCGTTAGTATGATAAACCTTAAAAAGTTATGTATTGAGGCAAGTATGACTGCCCAGCTGGTAAAGGTGTTTGCCGCCAAGGCTGATGAACTCAGCTTGCTCTCCTGAACCCCCGTAATAGAATGTGAGAACCAACTCCTCAAAGTTAACCCCCCCTCTCTCTCCACACACACACACACACACACACACACACACACACACATACACACACAAACTATTTACACACATACAGAAATAAAATATTTTCAAAAAGTTATAGAATGAAAGCACTTCTCATAACGCACTAGAAAGAACATCGCACATACACTAGAATATCCCATTTAATAAACTTAAGCGAACAACAAAATGCATAGCCTCACAGAAGTCATCGAAATGTAAGTACTAAGTGTAAGAGCCAACGCTCACTCAGTAGCTGCATTATCAATAGTTATGTATCTCCTTGCTGTGACAAAAGCAAATTAAGGAAGAAAGGGTTCATTTTGGCACACAGATGCAGGGCATATTCCGTCATGGTAGGAAAGGTTTGGCTGCAGGGCTTGAGGTGCTGGTCGCATAGCATCTGTAGTCAAAAGGCAGGGAGAGACATGCTGATGCACAGCCCATGTTCTGCACATTAGGGTGAGTCCTCCCACCAAAATTAACCTAATCTAGAAACTCTTTCAAAGATATGCTCTCAGATTTGTCTCCTAGGTGGTTCTAGATCCATCAAGTTAAAAGTGTAAGCCATTATGGAGGTAGAACTAGTCCAGTGACAGCGGCAGAGTGACCCGGGAGTAGCTGGCAGCCCAGGAAGAGTGCAGGAGACAGGGAGTCTATGAGCTTCTTCTGTGATCCCCGGAGAAAAACACATATCCCTCATAACTTGAACCATTCTCAGTCCTTGTGGATTTCCTTGCCATCCTGACTTTAATATCTAACAAGGGCCAAATCCCCAGTACTTGGGACAAACAGTCAGGAAATAAACTCAAGCCCAGACTAGAGTGTGGGCAACACTCTTCTTTAGGGCCAACCACAGCAACCCTTTGCTAGGAGGCAAGAAGCTGCTGCCTTGGCCTACATGCCTCTAAGGAGTCTTGGGGTGTATCCTCTAGACCTGGCTTCTACCCAGCAGTGATTAAGGCTGGTAAGAAATAGTATCCTGTGAAAGTCGCCCAAATGTCTAAACTGATAAGCATCTTCTCCACACTCTTTGTGTCACATAGCCCATGAAACGTGAGCACAGAAGGAAAACAGTGGAGGAGGAGGGAGTCCAAGTATGTACTGTGGGGCGTTCAGGAAGCCTAGGGCAGTGGGGATGATCTCTTTCCCTCTCTCCTCTCCCTTCTTCTGCTCCTCCCTCTCCCTCCTCTCTTTCATCTCTCCTACCTCTTCCCTCTCCCCCTCTTCCCTCTCCCTCTTCCCTTCTCTCTCCTCTTCTGTCTTCCCCCTACTCCTACCTTCCTTTTCTCCCTCTTCCTTTCTTCTCTCCTTTCTCCTCTCTCCTTTCCTTTCTCTTTTGCCCGCCCTTTCTCTCCCGTCCCTCCCGTCCCCTCTCTACTTCCTGTCCCTCTACTTGACCTCCACTGGGATCTTGGCTTTGAAGCTTAGCGGCTTGAGATTTCAGGTGGCATTATTAAGCCTCCGAGAGCCTCCATTTCGTCTTCCCCAGAAGTACCACAATAGAAACCATGGAATGGGATGAGTGAATGTGAGTCAAGTGGGTGGGGCCGACACAGAGGAAGCTCTACATGGTGATGACATCATTCCTTAGTCAATCAAGCTGAGAGGTGTCCCTGTCCTCATTCTGCCTCAGCTTGTACTGAGCTAAACCCTGAAATAGCTAGTACCTTCTGGTTTTCCATTCACCTGTCCCCAAGACAGGAGAAAGGTTGGTGGGTCAGGGTTTCACCCATCCTTGCCTTTCCCCAGGGTTGGGAACAGCCACCATCATGGAAGGAGGTTGTTGTGTGGTTCAGGTACCCTGGCTTCAGTCACTGAGTTTTTCTGTCCCTTGCTCAAGGGACACCTAACAGCTAGACTATACTCATTTACCTTCTCCCTCTAGTTTCCCAACAACTGAGTTCGAAGCAAGATTTAGATTTTACAATCTTCAGATTGTAGAAATGACATTTATTAGCCAGGCACGTACCTATAACCCTAGTTCTGAAGAAGGTGGGGCAGAAAGATGGGAGTTTGGGGCTAGCCTGGGCTACATAGAGAGACCCTGGAGAGAAAAGAAAAGTGGATAGCATACTTTTGACATTTTACCTCTCTGGCCGTGACTGCGATCAGAGCATTTCCTCATCTCACCAGAAATATTTTTTAAGAGAGACTGATACACACCTAGCCCTGAACTTAACGCTTCATCTTTTCTAATCCTGCCAAGAATCCCATGAGGGAATGCTAATACTCATTTCCCACATGAAGCCAAAAATGGATGAAGGAGCTTAAGAAACATCCCCATCTTTCCTGCTTTCCACCCTGGATATTGGGCCAGGGCTCACTGGATCCTGTGCCTTGCTGCTCCTCTGGCTGGGTTTGAAGCTGTGGAGGGCAAAGGCAGTGTTCTGCTTTCTCCTTTCTGTTCATCCTGGCTTTTGGATGCACATAAATGCTTTATCTAGGCCTGAGCACATCACACATTCTTAAGAAATGTATTACATGATACTTACTGACTCCACAGTATCAGGCCCTGGAGTTGGGCGAACGGTAGGACACGGTGCTCTTAAGTTCCATGGCACACAAGATAGAAGAAAGACGCTCAGCCTCAGTGAATAGCACTGCTCCCAGAAAGTGCTAAGACAGAGCAACTGGGCATACCTGGGACCACCAAGGCTTCCTGGAGAAGGGAACAGGACAGAGGTGTACGCAGAGGGATGGGGCTGACCTTTGACAAGTCTGAGAGAGGTCATTCTCCCCGAGAGATCTTCATCTTCAGAACCACAGTGAGACATGAGCTGAAGCAGTAAGACCCCATGGGCCATAGATTTCTGCCTTGATCAGTGGTGGCGCTTTGCAATAGGCCCAAGGAAGCCCAGAGAGGTCCAGGGAGACTAAGGGAAGTCCAGGAAGGCCCAGGGGACCCAGGGGGGCCCAAGAAGGCCCAGGAGGCCTAAGAGCTGCTGCCTTTTATTTCTATACCTAGAGCAGAATTTCAGAGTCTGCCCACCTGGATTTCAAGGACTGTATGTATTAACTGGGTTTTATCACGTAGATGTATCAGCATTGATTTCACCATTAATTTTATTGGGCTTCTAGTTTGTTCCTCAGAGTTTTCACTACTATGAACAATATATTGAGGTAGGCTGGCAGTGTATATGGGCTTCACTACTGGAGAGGTTGGTGTTTGAATTCTTCCTCTGTCAGGACCAGAAAGTTTTCAAGCCCTACGAGACCCAGTTTCGTTATCGGTAACAGCTGTAATACAGCCAGCTTTATGCAGTAGGAAGGCTTTAGGACCTTGAGGCATGCCCTTGAAGGGGATTCGGGACTCTGGTCTCTTCCTCTTTATTTTCAATTTTCCCTTTTCTCATTCTGGCTATAAGGCGAATGACTTTGCTCTACTGTGACACTCCCCTTGTGTCCAGCTACCACAGAGCCTGATACAATCGGCCAACGGACCTCAGATAGAAGTCTTTGTAGCGTGACTGTCTCAAGTGTCAGTTGCAACAGCGGAGAGCTAACTAACAGTACTTGTCTGCTTACTGTGCGCTTATAGCATGCCTGGCCCTGCGCTGACTGCACACTTGAGCTCTGCCATCTCACACCTACTGTGGTGAGAAGGTGCCACCACTGGCATCCTTGTGCGTCACGTAAGGAAGAACCCGAGGCTCCTAGCAAGAACAAGGAAGCACTGGGGGAGAAGGTTCAATCCCAGGGACACATGCTTCCCTTCCCTTCTACAATGGGTGCTCATTGTCCCTATGAGCTATATCAATGTTATAACAATACTGTGTTATCGTTGGTGCTGTGGGTCTATTTCAGGCTCAGTAAGTTTCAAAGCCACATCTGGGTTTTGAATCTCCTAGAAATAAGAAAATGTTAAAGTACTGTTTGTTTGTTTTTTAAAATGCAGTGTTCCTTAAATATCTGTGTTACACACTAACACAGACTTAGAGGTACAAGAATGCAATACCTGCAGAAATAGTAGACCCCAAAGAGAAATCTCAGGATGCTTCTGTGACAGCCTGTCATGAGATTTCTGCCCACCCCCATTCCTACCCCAGGATCTCACAGGCATCCTCGGGGTCAGGGGCTGGGATGAGAAGCGACGAGCGAAGCTGAGTTCTGGCAAGGAACTTGTCAGTTTTCTGCAAAGCTGGTTTAGGAAAAAAAGAATAATATGGCCATCAGGGTCTTAGCATTATAAATGCCACTGTCACGGTGTAAACATAACATCCCACAATCCTAGGAATATCTCTTCCCATTTGTTCACATAGTTGACTATTATTTTAGATTCCAAGAAAAGTCTGTGTTTTTGAACAGGGGCTATCACTTTACTTGCTAGTATCAATTCAAAAGTCAACACATGTCCCCTGCCTCTTTCTAGATGAAGATAAAGACCAGAATGCAGCAATCACTTCTTAGACAAACCCTGTGTGAAAAGCCTGTGCCTGGGCTATCCCAACATCGGTGCCACTGAAAATGGCAGCGACATTTGCCACAGCCGACAACAGCCAGTTACTGAGCAGGTTTCTGGCAAAGGCCAGACTCAGTGCTGCCTGGGATCATCTTTAGGTCTGTTACACAATTGCCGTTTCATAGATAAAGAGATTTGAAGATCAGGTATACCAGATACGAGGACTGTTGGCTTTTACTTGGGAATCTGGTCCCACTGAAAGGTCTCCAGTTGGAGTTATGGTTACTGACCCTATGACTTGGTTTTGTCACCTGTAAAATGTGAGAACTGGAGTAGGATATTTCTCAGTCTTCTTCAAATTTTTAACTCCCTCTCTTCCAAAGTAGCAGGCATATCATATAAAGTAGAAATTCATCCTTCAAATTACAATCTCTTATTATATTATATTATATTATATTATATTATATTATATTATATTATATTATATTATATTATATATTATATATATATTGTATCATAATTTCAGATGGGCTTTTATTTTAAAATTTCAATATTTTACTGAAAAATTTTAACATGTATTGAGAAAATCTATCTTGGTGAACCAACAGAAGAGCACCCACTTCACAGTGGTGAAGCACCTAAAATGGAATCATCAGCTTTTATATTTCATTTCAGATATGTTTTTCCATTGATTATTAATGCACTTATTTAATTAATATTAGTTGAGCACCTATATTTGGCAAAAATTACATACAGTCAAGAGAATAAAAACAAGCTACAGACTGTTGAACATATTTGCACAAACACATTTCTGATAAATGGCAAAGGATTCCTAAAATTCAATATTAGGACAGTGAATAATACAGTTCAAACTGAACGGAAGGTGTGAACAGGTTCCTTCCTGAAGAAGACATGCAAATATCAACAAAGCATACTAAAAGATGTTAAACAGCATGCGTCATTAGGAGATTGTACTTTAAAATGCCATGAGCACGCATGGTACCTTTACTAGAGTGGCAAAAATCAGGCTGGTGAGAGGCCCTGGCAGGTAGTGGTGCTTGCTGCTAGACCTGACAACCTGCACTTGATACCTGAACCCAGATGGTAGGCGTAAAGGACTGATTCTTCTATCTTTCCTCTGCCCTCTGTACATAGGTTGCCACACATGTGCACACACACACACACACACCCAACACATAAATACATTGGCTAATGGAACAATTGTGGTGGTTTGAATAGGAAAGGCTCCTGTAGGAGCGCCGCCCCCCCTTCCTGCTGCCTGTCTATCTGGATGTAGAACTCTCAGCTACCTCTCTAGCATGTTGCCTGCCTGCATGCCACCAGGCTGATAATGGACTGAACCTCTGAACTGTAAGCCAGCCCCAGCGAGATGCTTTCCTTCATAAGAGCTGCTGTGGCCGTGGTGTCTCCACAGCAATAGAACACTGACTGAGACAACAATTTAGAGTAGCAAAATTCAAGAACGCCAAGAGTATCAAATGCCAGAAAGGGTGTAAAAAAAATAAGAATTTCCACTCGCTGCTAGTGGGAATGCATAACGATGCAGCCCCTGGGAAGTTAGTTCAGTAGTTTCTTAGAAAAATTTCACCACGTAGCACAGCAAACACATTCCTTGATATTCACCTGAAGGCAGCGGAAGCATCTCCTCACCAAGCCCCTCAGGGTGTTTATCAGAGCTTTGTTATAATCACCCAAAAACAGAAGAAAACATTATGCCCCTCTGAGAGAGGGTGGATACATCAACTGTGATTTCTTGGATTATAAAATACTGTTCAGCGGTGAAAGGAAACAGCCTACTGGACTATGGGAAAATCCAGAGGAGTGTTAAATGTATATTGCCACGAGAAAGAAGCCAATCTGAAAATGTCCCACACTGTACAATTCCAATGATATGAAGAGGCAAAGTGTGGAGGCAGTTAAAGCGTTAGTGGTTGCCGGGGGTGGGGGTGAGGAGGTGGGATTTTTTTTTAGGGCAGTTAAGATTCTCTACATGACACTGTAACAGTGGACACATGTCTTTATACATATGTACAAGCCTAAAGATTGTGTAATGCGCCAGCATCAGGGCAACATGGTTGGATCCCTGTAGACTCACTGACCGGAACCACTCCCTGGCAGATGTTGCTAGTGGGGCAGAGTGGTGGCTTGAATAAGAATTGTCCCCACAGGCTCATATATTGGAATGTCTAGTCACCAGGGGAGCGGAACTGTTTGGAGGAGTATAAGGATTAGGGGTTGTGGTCTTATTGGAGGAAATGTGTCACTGGGGGTGGGCTTTGAGGTTTCAAAAGCCCATCCCAGGCCCAGTAGCTTCCTGCTGCCTGCAGATCAGGATGTAGCTCTCAGCTACTTCTCCAGTACCGCATCTACCTGCTTGCCACCATGTTACCCGCCATGATGGTAATGGACTAACCCCTAAACTGTAAGCAAGCCTCAGTTAAATGCTTTGGTCATGGTCTCTCTTCACAGCAACAGAGCTCTGACTAAGACCGAGAGGCTATGAATATCTGAAGGCAGGGGGAACATGGGGGCTTTGGACTTCTGCTCAGTTTTTATGGAAACTAAAATGACTCTAAAAAAATAAAGTCTAGCTTTTAAAAAGATAACAGTGGAAATTGACATTAAGAAATGTTAATTCTCTCCTCGAGACTCTAAGAGCCGGACGAGTTATTTAATCCTGTCTGAAAATTGATCAGAATTCCCACTTTAACTTCAGATCCTGAGTGATAAAAACTCTATTCAAGAATTTAAATTATCCCACAAAAGCATTTTGTCTTTGCCCAACTGAACCCTCTTTATTTTTAATTTTTCCCTGTGTCGACGACAAGAAAAGTTAATCAGATTGTAACCACATTATAAGACTTTTCAGCAATTAGGAAGCAAAGAGCGCCTTCTCCCTCCAAGCCTCCTTCCCTTCTCCCCTTCTTCCATTCTGTCTCCCGGGAGCCCAGGGCCTTTACATTCTTCTTTCTTTAGAAGGACTTGCTGTCAGGAGGGGAATCTCTGGTTCTTTCAGACACTGCCCCTGCCTTCCCTTCCGCAAGGAATCAGTATGGCTCCTGGCTCCTCCCCATCTGCCTGACATGATGACCTGCCAACTATGGTAAGACACCTGTGGTTCTGCGATCTCTGTCCACACCCAGCCTCTGAGTCAGGTTCTAAACTTCTTGAGAGTCAGAACCATCGCTCACGCAGAGGCTGTGGTGCCTCACCGGAAAGCCCTGCCACCTGAGATGAGCTTCCTTCCAGCAAGGTGCCAGGGCCGCTGGTCAATGTCAGCAAGTCATCAATATCTATTAAACTGATCATCTTCGATCAGAGACACACAGGAAGCAGGGTTCCTTTTTGATCAAATGTTGGGACCAGAGGGTGAGGAAAGCGAATCTAATCCTGCATTTCTCCTGGGGTCTCCTGCATTTCTCCTAGTTCAGGGTCCTCTCATTCACTGTTTGTAGAGACATCTAGATCCATCGCTACCACAGCGTGAGTAGAGGCTTGGTTTTCTACAGAGATCTTCTGAAGGTGAGGGACAAATGGCTCTAGAAAGCCAAGCAAGGCCATTGCCGCTTCTGAAGTCGCGATCCACGCCAAGCCCACTGCTTAGAACCTTCCACAGGGTCGCCCTAGAAAAGTGGAAGAGCGGCAACTGTCTCCCCACGACCCCGCTGTGGCTCGGCTGTGGGAAATGTGAGTAAAAAGTACTATTTTCGGTACTTCCACTCTGCTAGAGATGGCATTAATGGATGACTGTGTGTATTTTTTAAATAACTTATTTTAAAGAAAAGTAAAATAACTTTTTACTTAACCTTTTGGTCTACAATATTCTAAGTCCAGATTCTGTATTAAGGATCAAACTACAGATAAGTATTAAAATGTAAATTGCACCAAAGTTCCATAAAACTCATTAGAAGATTAATATTGAGCAAAATAGCTCCTTGCTATGTGGAAAACGCAAATAAAAGGTTTCAAGATATGCTACTGCTAGCTTCAATCTAAGCTTCATTAATTTTACATGATATTTTCCCCCAAAAGAATCAGAAAAACAAGAGCAACTATATTAAAGGCAATGAGCAAAAATAAAAACTGTAATTGCGGCCATAGTAATAATTTCAACAAATAACTAAATGGTATATTAGTCTCCCCTGCAACAAATCTCCCGTAGCTTAGTGTCTAAACAACACAAAGTTATATTCTCCAGGTTCTTGAGGCTAGAGGACCAGACTTGCTCTCAAGGTAGAGCCCCCTCTCTCCAGAGACTGTAGAAGGACCATGTTCCTGTTCCTCTCAACTTCTGGTGGCTGACGGTATTCTTTGCTTGTAGCCAAACCACATTTTTCCAATCTCTCTAGGTGCCAAGTCTTCCTCTGCCCCTCCTATAAGGATTCCTTAGATAGCATGGAGGACCCAGCTGGCTAATCCAGGATCATTTCTCTTTACTGTATTCAGATTTACAGTATTACTTTTTGCTACATAAATAAACCTTCATAGGTTTCTGTGATGAGATCATGGATCACTTTTGGGAGAAAGGGAGTGTCATTTTCTTACTACAAGTGGCAAAACCAGTATTAAATACATCTGTACAACAGGGACCTAGGATAAAACTGAGGTAGCTGCCTGGTAGAACAACATCTCTGACTCCTGCCCTTATGCACTGTGTCCAACCCAGACTCTCAAAGCCACAGTGAGGATTGGCACTAACATTGTCCCAGTGCCTGTGGTGTACCTGCTTCTATCCTAGGCTTCTACACTTGTCCCCAAGGGTCCTGCAACTCTCTCAGAAAATCCATAGGTTCCCATAGTTAACACATGTGGAAGTGGAAGTGGAAAATGCTGAATCTGTGTCAATGGCTGGCAGCACCAGGATTCAAAGCTGGGAGGTCTGCTCCCTTGCCCCTTCTCTGGTTCACTGAGGTGCACCCTGCTTTATGGAGAAGAACCCCAGCCAGGCAGAGGCACCATTACTACAGATAGGCAGTATTCAAAATGCTGAGCTGAGACATTGATGATGTTTGTCTTTCTGGGTCTGGGTTACCTTACTCAGGATGATTTTTTTTTCTAGTTCTATCCATTTACACGCAAATTTCATGATGTCTTTTTTTTTCTTTAAACAGCGGAACAATACTCCATTGTATAAATATACCACAATTTCTTTATTTGCTCTTTGGTTGGGGGACATCTCTGCTGTTTCCAGTTTCTGACTGTTATGAATAAAGTCACTTTGAACATAGTTGAGCAAGTGTCCTTGTGGTAGGATGCTACATCCTTTGGATATATGCCCAAGAGTTTTTATATTTATGGCTCTTGAGATTGATGGATTCCAATTTTTCTGAGGAACTACCACATGATTTCTATAGTAACTATAAAAGCTTACACTGTCAGCAATGACAAACTGTTCCCCTTGCTCCACATCCTCACCAGCATGAGGTGGTTTACTTTTATTATTTTATTATTAACAGCTTTACTGTTATTGATCTTAGCCATCTCGACAGGTGTGAGATGGAATCTCAGAGTAGTTTTGATTTGCATTTCCTTGACAGCTAAGTCTGTTTGTGTTTCTCAGCCATTTGAGATTCCTCTATTGAGAATTCTCTGTTTAGATCTGTATCCCCTTTTTAAAATGGATTACTTGGCTTATTGATGTCTAGTTTCTTGAGTTCTTTATATATTTTGGATATCGGCCCTCTGTCAGATGTGGAGTTGGTGAAGATCTTTTCCCATGCTGTAGGCTGCCTTTTTGTTGTAGCGTTGGTGCTCTTCGCCTTACAGAAGCTCTTCAGATTTCTGAGGTCCCGTTTATTAGCTGTTCTTAGTGCCTGCGTTATCAGTGGTCTGTTCAAGAAGTTGTCTCTTGTGCCAATTGTCATGAGTTCTTCTTTGAATGTCTGGCAGAATTCTGCACTAAAACCATCTGTCCACGGGCGTTTTTTGTTTTTTTGCTTTTTGTTTAGGAGCTTCTATTTCCTTAGGGGCTATAGGTTTATCTAAGTTTTTGTCTGATCTTGGTTTAACGTTGGTAAGTGGTATCTATCAAGAAAACGATCTATTTCTTTTAGATTTTCAAATTTTGTAGAGCACAGGTTTTTAAAGTATTACCTAATGATTCTTTGGATTTCCTCAGTGTCCCTTGTTATGTCCTCCTTTTTGGCTCTGATTTTGTTAATTTGGATATTCTCTCTCCATCTTTTAGTTAGTTAGGTTTTGTTTATCTTTTTGATTTTCTCAAAGAACCAATTCTTTGTTTTATTGATTCTTTGTATTGTTCTCTTTGATTTGATTTTATTGATTTCAGCCCTAAGTTTGGTTACTTCCTGATGCCAACTCCTCTTGAGTGTACTTCTATTTGTTCTAGAGCTTTCACGTGCACTGTTAAGCTGCTGGTATAGATCGCTCCTGCTCTTTAATGTAGGCACTTCGTGCCATGAACTTCCTCTTAGCACACTTTTGTTTTGTCCCTCTAAGTTTGGTCATGTTGTGTATTCATTTTCATTGAATTCTAGAAAGTCTTTATTTTGTCTTGACCCAATTTTCATTCAGTAGAGAGTTGTTCAGTTTCCATGAGTTTCTAGTCTTTCTGTTGTTTAAATCCAGCTTTGATTCATGGTGGTCTGATAGGATAGAGGGGGTTATTTCAAGTTTCTGTTGAGATTTGTATTAATTGTGTCTGCTGAGACTTGCTTTGTGACAAAGTTTGTGGTCAATTTTGGAGAAAGTTCCATGAGTTTCTAAGAAGAAGGTATATTCTTTTGTGTGTGGATGAAATGTAGAAATCTATAGATGTGTTAGGTCCATTTGGTTTATATCTGTTAGCTCCAGTATTTCTCTGTTTACCTTTGTCTGGACCACTTGTCTGTTGGTGAGAGTTGGGTATTGAAGTCTCTCACTACCAATGTGTGAGGGTCAATGTGTGTTTTGAGCTGTAGTAATATTTCTTTTACAAAGGTGGGTACCCTTGGGCGTGGGGTATAGATGTTTAGAATTGAAATGTTATCTTGCTGGATTTCTTCTTTGATGAGAATGAAGTGTTCTTCCCTGTCTCTTTTGATTAATTTTCCTTTGAAGTCTATTTCATTAGATATTAGAATGGGTACACTAGCTTGCTTCTTAGGTCTTTTTTCACTGGAAAATCTTTTTCCAATCCTTGACTCTAAAGTAATATCTATCTTTGATGTTGAGGTGTATTTCTTGTATGCAGTAGAAGGATAGATCCTGTTTTCATGTTCATTATGTTAGTCTATGTCTTTTTTTATTATGGAATAGAGTCTATTGATATTAAGACTGTTGATTCCTGTTATTTTGTTGTGTTGTTGTTGTTGCTCCTGCTGCTTTTGGTGGTGATGGTAGTGGTGATGGTGGTGGTGGTGGTGGTGGTGGTGGTGTGTGTGTGTGTCAGTGTGTGCTTCCCTTCTTTTGATTTTGATGTGTGAGATTACTTATTTCCTGTATTTTCATGGGTGTAGTTAACCTCCTAGAGCTGGAGTTTTCCTTCTAGTACCTTCTGTAGGGCATTGACATTATCATGGAATATCTTGTTTTCTCCATCAACAGTGATTGAAAGTTTTGCTGTGTATAGCTGGCATCTGTGGTCTCTTAGTCTGCAGCACCTCTGCCCAAGTTTTTAGAGTTTCCACTGAGAAGTCATGTGTGATTCTAATAAGTCTGCTTTTATATGTGACTTCTTTTTTTCCCTTGAAGCTTTTAATATTCTTTCTTTGTTCTGTATGTTTAGTGTTTTGATTATTATGTGGCAAAGGGCCTTTCTGGTCCAATCTATTTGGTGTTCTATACTTTTATAGGCATCTCTTTCTTTGGGTTTGGAAATTTTTCTTCTATGATTTTGTTGAAAATATTTCTTGGCCCTTTGAGTTGGGATTCTTCTCCTTCTATCCCTAATATTTTTAAGTTTGATCTTTCCATAGTGTCCCAGATGTTTTGTGTCAAGAATTTTTTTAGATTTAACATTTTTGTTGAATGATTTATCCATTTCTTCTATCAGATCTTCAATACCTGAGATTCTCTCTTCCATCTCTTGTATTCTGTTGGTGAAGCTTTCCTCTGTAGTTCCTGTATGCTCCCCTAGATTTTTCATTTTTAGAATTCCCTTAGTTTTTGTTTTCTTTCTTGTTTCTGTTTCCATTTTCATGTCTTGAAAAGTTTTATTAGCTTCCTTTGACTATTTGTTTATTTTTTCCTTGGCTTTCTTTAAGGGATTTATCCATCTCCTCCAAATTTTTGTCTTTTCCTGGATTTCTTTTCTTTAAGGAATTTATTAATTTCCTCTTTAAGGAACTGTATCATCTTCATACAGTTGGTTTTAAGGCCTTTTCTTGTGCTTCAGCTATGTTGGAATATTCACGGCTTCCTGTAGTAGTATACAGAGTTGGGACATATTGCCCTGGCTGTTCTTAATTGTATTCTTATGCTGGCATCTAGGCATCTGGGATTGGGCTGATTATAGCTCTGGGTGCCAACCTCTGAGTCTGTCTTTTTTGGATGGGTGTTTTGCTACTTGGTTTCTATTTCCTTTATGGTCTTCTGGCTGATGTGACCTATGATTGAGTAGTAGGTCTCTACCCAAGTTGGAGACTGGACTTCTGGTGGCTCTTATGGCCTGTGACTGAGCAGGGGTCTCTGCCTGAGTTGGGAGCTGGGTTTTGGCAGTGAGGAAGGAAGGGGGTAGGAATTAGGAATAGGATTGGGTAGCACCATGAGAGTGGGTGAGGTCTATGGGTGGGAGGGGCATTCTACCTCAAGTTCTGGCAGCCAGAGAGCAGGGGATCACCAGTACAATTTTTTAAGTTATTATGGTTTTACCTGTGATGTTTTGAATGAAAATAGCCTCTGTAGGCCCAAAAGGAATTGCACTGTAAGAAGGTATGCCCTTGTTGGAGTTGGTGTGGCCTTGTTGGAAGAAGTATGTCACTGGGTGTGAATTTTGAGGTTTCAAATGCTCAAGCCAGGCCCAGTGGCTCTCTTTCGTTCTGCTGCCTGCAAATCCAGATGAAGAATTCTCAACTCCCTCTCCAGTACCATGTACTGCCATGCTTCCTGTCATTCTGATAATGGTCTAGACCTCTGAACTGTAAACTAGCCCCAATTAAATATTTTCCTTTATAAGAGGTACTGTGATCATGGTGTTTCTTCACAGCAATAGAAACTCTAAGTATCTATGTGAGCTTTGGCTATGAAGTTGTAGTATGTCTGCATAAGATCCTTCATGGGCATAACAGGTAGAGGATATTATTATGATTATGATTATGATTACTATTATTTCTTAGAACTACATGGGAATATAGAGCTATCTCAGAAACAAAAGTATTATTTTTTTCTTAAGAGATTTCAAAATTATTAATTCTGCATCAAAAGAGAAAACAGATGCTGTAGGACAACATGGAAACTATTGAAAGTTTCTGGCAGTATAAGAAAGCAGCTCGTAGATGTTACTGGGCCCACAGTACTCTGGAATCTTCATTTTCCTGAAAAAAAGAAAGAAAAGGTTTAAGGGCTAGGGAAATGGCTCAGTATGCAATGTGCTTGCTGTACCACCATGTGGCCCTGAGTCTGGATCCCAGCACCCATGCAAGAGCCAGGCATAACAGCTTGTTATGTGACCCCCCCAGTGTTCAAGGTCAGTGGGTAGGGAGACAGGTGAATTCTCCTAGCTTGTTGGCCTGATAGTCTGGCTGAATTGGTAAGAGGCAGATTCAGTGAGAAACATTGTCTCATAAACATAAAATAGAGAAGACACCCAACATCTACCTCTGGCCTCCACATACACGTGCACAGACATATTCATGTACCTACATGCAACACACACACACACACACACACATACACACACACACACACACACACACACACACATTCATACACATGAATTGGGTGTAGTCAAGGTCTTGATCTGGGAAGAATGAATGGACAGGCTGAGGGACTCTATCAAAGGAGAAAACATCTGTGACAGAAGGCTTGCTGCCATGGGTCAGAGGAGAGTTCTTGACTCACCCATGCCCCGCTTACATGAATGAAATCATGGTCTTCTGCTAGCTGTGGTGGGCTGTCATGCCAGCCTGCAGGAGCATCAACATGGTTTCTAGCAAATGCTACTGGGATACTTATGAACTTAAAGTAAAACTGCATGGTAGAAAAGACACAGATATGGAGCAAGACGATGTAATAGTTCATATGACAAAGTGCTCAACCATGAACAAGTACAGTTTGAGTTTCCTGAAAGGCTTCTCAGGGCAGGAGTGATATGTCCACATTTGTCATGAAAGACTCTTCAGGCTGTATAGGGAATTTGTTGGATGTGGGGAAGAGGAAAGAGAGACAGGAAGATGCTGTGAAAATTTATTTTTAGTTATGTTTGAACTTGTTTTATGCACTGTTGTGTGAGGGGCTGTCCTAGGTCTTGGTGTTTTGTATTGTCTACAGGTGTTAGATTTCTGTGGGCGATGTTTGATTGCTAAGGACCTGCACCTGAGAAGTTCTGAATCAATAAAAACACCTGAGCTCAGATGCTCAGGGTTCCACTGTCGAGTACGGTGCTTACCATGATGGTGGTTCCCTCTGCTGAGGTCTGGCAGGGTTTCCACGTATGAAAATGCCTCTGTGTCTCCTTGCTGAGCCGCCACAGTAGGAGTACTACTACAAGAAGGACCTCTACTGATGACGACAGTGAGAAAATAGATCCCACAATCATTAAGGCAACACAAAGTCTCTATGTTAATTGAGAAGAGATGGTTAGGAGAGCTTGGCTCCTGAATCTGTTAGGGTCGTATTCAGCTGCAAAACAGAAACTTCAAAATAACCATGGTTTAAACAGGCTGTTTATGTGTCTCTTATAAAAGAAAGTTCAGAAATAGAAGTGTAAGCATAGCTCCAAGGTCATAAGGGACTTGTCTCTGCCTGTCTTCCTCACTTACCATGCCAGTTCATTCTTCCATCCTTAGGGATGGACCTGTGGTCCAAAATGGCTGCTGGAGCTGTGTTTTTGTGTTCATACTCCAAGAAGAAATGTGGAAGGAAGCAGGAAAGCTGAGTCAGTAACTTTTAAAAAAGTTTTCCAGGAACTCTCACATAGCACTGTTTATATCTCATTAGCCAAAACAGGGCTACAACAACTAAATGGGAAGGCAAGGGGGTAAGATGGCATATTTTGTGCCTAGCTACTTCTACTCCCAAATCTGGAATGGATGTTTGATGTCAGGGCATCAGGGGCGATTAGAAGACGTTAGTCCTTTACCATACAAGTTAAGGACTGTCATGGATACCCAGCCTTATCTCCTTGATCTCTTTCAGACCTAGCAGGAAGGAAAGCTGCTGAACAGATAGACTATCTGTTAGTGTTTCTCCTCAGCAACCGTCTCAGCCTTAGGGACCACCCTTGCCTGAGCTGCAGAGGCAGCCGTCCTCAGTGTCCAACAATGTATAGACACTATGTGTAGTTACATCGACTTGTGTGTCATAATCCTCCACAGAGCTGTTCTGGTTCCACAGAATTAGCTAAGACAATGGTGGAGCTTTTGGGTTGACTTTTCCCTTTGCACACCCCTGCTGTTCCTCTTTCCCTTTCTTGCTATATCCCCAAGGCTGTCTTTATAAACTCCAATAGGGTTCTCTCACAAGTCTGCTTTCTAGACATTTTAACCTAGGACAAGGAGGAGTGTGGACCTGCCTGGGGCCAAGTAGCAGAATTTCCGGAAGGATGTGAAACGTTTGTGTTCACTGAAAAGGGAATGGGCTGAGAAAGATGGAGCATGCTGATTTCTGCACATTGCCATTGTTCTGCCTTCTGTCTGTCAGCTGTAGGCATGTGTGACTATGGTAGCCCCAAGATACCTCCCCATGTGTTACTCTCCATCTGTTGGAGGTTTGCAAACCACACACAGCTCACATTTGATAGATAAAACGGTATGAAAAGAGAAGTAAACAGATGCTTCCAGGGAGCTGGGACTTCCTGTAAGTAAAGTGTTGAAAGGCCCATGTGTAGAATGTCTATGCCCTCAGACTACTCTGAGAGCCCTTTGGTTTCTTTCTTGGCCCTAAGCTTGACTTCAGAAGGCAAAGTATGAAGCAAGTTGGGAAGAAGAGCTGCTTTAATTTGGTGGTATTTGCTGTTGTATCCCAGAAGTCATGCTCCCTGATCTTCATGATGCATATGGAGCTCAGGGAGCTCAGTTCCAGGATGACAGTATCCATCTGCCGGTTTACAAAAGCCTGTCCACATAAATGTTCACCCAGGATGGAATGTGGCTTCATGGGCTCAAGTTGTATGTGAGGGGTATTCATGATCCAGGCAGGAAACAGTCCAGGGACTGGCAGAGGAGCATGGCTTCCCTCATCATCTAGTAGGTACCCACCTCTCCCCCGCCTGCAGACATTAGCTGCACCAAAAGCTGAATGGCATACCTAACTTTTCATCACCATGATTTAGAGCTGCTGCTATTTATACAGTACCTATGGATATAGCTATCTGGAGAAAGGGAAAAAATTGTGGTAGGAAAATGGAACTTGTCCATCTACTTCTTTGAGAGGTATAGACTCCAAGTAAGACAGCAGCAGATGTTCCTGACACAAGTCTACATGCTGTGTGGCTTTTAAAGCTTTCCTGGTTGCAGAGAAGTAGTCTCATCTGGCTAGTCTCATTTGCCTCTGCCAACAATTGATGCTGACATATACTTGTTTAAATTTTTCAAATGGACTCTTCAGGTGAACCTGAAACTTGCCCCCCACCCCAACCACACGAGCATTTTCCAAGCAGGGTTGTTGAGCAGTGCACTGAAGTTTTCTTCTGGCTTCTTTTAGGGAAAACTGAAAAGCTAGATAAGCAGATCGATACACATTTTGTTTTGAAGGTTGACCGCCATGCTAAGCATGTGCTCTCCCTATTGTAAATGCATTTACACAGAAGCTTCTATTCCTCTCCCATGGCTGGGTAGCCTTTTGCTTGGAGTATGATAGATAATAAACATTGAGGAAGTGAATGGAGTGATGAATTGAATACCAAGGTGCTGAGCACGGCAGTTAGCTTCCATTGTCAACCTGACACAATCTAGAATCACATGGGGAGAGAGTCTCAGTGATGGGTTGTCTACATCAGGTTGGCCCACGAGTATGTTTGTGGGATATCGTCTTAAATGCCTTAACTGCTGTGGGAAGACCCACCCTAAGTGTGGGTGGCACCCTCTGGTATGGACCAGATGAAGGGACATGGAGGAAGTTTTGCTTTTTGCTCAGTTGTTTTTCACTCTTACAGGTGAGTCTATCTGCCCTGCTGTTGGTGCTGCCGATTCCTTTGTTGGTATTAGAACCAGCTTCTTTGGGCTCCCAAAATGGGCTTAAAGCCTTATGATTGCCCTTGTTGATACTAGAACCAGCTTCTTCTGGTTCCCAACATGGAATAATGACCAGCCGCTCTTCAGGAACCACAACCCCTAGACATTCAGAGCCAGATTGGGCCTACTGGGGAACCCAGCCTTTTAAACTGATAAACTAATGGGGTTTGGCCTTTGCAGTGGGAGACAGCTATTGATGGACTACTCTGATCACATCAGGTAAACCAACCAATAACTCTTCTTTAAGTATCTTTTATTATATATTTAACATATTTTAATATATATTCATTATTTCAGTTCTATTCACTGGAGAAGCCTGACTAATGGGGTGAATAAAAAAATATGGGTACAAGAAGTGAAGAAGGATGATGATCTTGGAACCACACAACAGGTGTGAGACAAGAACCAAATGGACACTTCAGGTTCCGTCAGTGCCGCTCAGTCTTGGCTGCAGCCTGGGCCTGGAGCACAGGGCTGAAAGTCCCAAAGCCCAGGCTGCACTCAAGACTAGACCAAGATATTCTCATGTGCTTAGTGTTCTTCTGGAGAATTCAATGTGCAGCCAGAACAGACATCAGGATTGGGAAGAGATTCATACAGAAAGCGGGTTGTGTGAGCATCTTTTGAAGATCGGCGTACTTTTGACTTGTAGAAATGAGTAGAAATATGGGAACACAGTGGTTAGCAAGACCAGACTCCTTTTCTACTCAGCCACAACTCCAACCCATCTATTCTGCCTGGTGTGGACATATAGTAGGGAATTTTCACAGGGCACCTGATTAGTTAAACATTTTGTTGTTCTTGTTTTTCTTCCCTATACCTAGCTATGTGAGAGCCTGGGCTTATTTAAGGTATATAAGGTGTATAAGGCTCAGGGATCTGAAAATAGAACCCTTTATAGAGCTGCCTTGAGGGGATTTCCCATCCCTAGGAAATGTCTGCATCAGCTGGCAGAGTATAGTTTATGTCTGTGTCTGAAATGGCAGGTTGGAAGCTCATGGGAAGATAGAAAAATGCAAAGGCTTACTTCCTCTGGCCTTCTCAGGTATCCAACAACCCACCTCTTACCTAAGTCCTTGGAGCCAAAATTATAAGGCCATCAACTGTGATTTATTTGTGGTTCTCAGCAGTTCCACTAGAGCCTAGATATGTAAATATATAAAATTATATGTCACAGAAGGTCAATAGGTAGAGAGAAATATAAAAAATAAATAGAACATAGAGAATAAAGAGAAAATTAGAGCTTTTAGAGGAACCACACAAAAAAATAGCAAGAGATGCTAGGAAATTTAGGGAAAGTCTTTGAAATAAGTTAATAGCTTAAAAAATAAATATGCCTTTCAAATGAAAACAAATCAAGTCATTCAAGAATGGTATAGTCAATTCTGAGGTTCAGCTCACGGTCTAAAGGGTCAGGTGAAAGAAAACCACAGTGCATGGACAGTGGTCATCAGGAAGGCAAGCAGCCATTGCAGGCGCAGAAAGAGCAGGTGAATGAAGACATAATAATGCAGGAACATTTCCTAAAGATAAAGATAAGGAAATATCAGTGTTGTAGGAAATTGCAGCAAAGGTTAAACTCTTTGAAGGCGAACAATACACCCCAGCATGTCCTGGGAAAACTTCTAAAATTTTAAAAGGAAAAAATTTAAGGTTTACAGATTATAAAGGATTTTATAATTGACACTCCACTCTGCTGTATTGGAAGCTAGTAGCACCAATTTTGTGGGTCTTTGACAAAAGAAGGGCCAGGCTAGCCAGATTCCTAAGCTAACCAGTCAGAGACCCTCAGTATGAAGGGAAGATATTTGGAGTACATAACAATTTATATAGTTCATTATCCTCATATCCTAACTGGACAAAACACTAGAGAGAAGACTGTAATCGAATGACCTGATCAGGACAAGGAACTCAGGATCAGGGAATAACAGATACAGAGAAGTAGATGGAGAGCTTTGGTGCTTGTCCTTCATCAGATAAATCCAAATATACAAAAATAGATGCTCTGCCGATGTACAAGATAAGGTCTAAATAAGAATCTTGAAGCAGGTGAGGAAATTCCAGTAATTATCCAGAATTGAAAACACGCCTGTATCTTGGAAAAACTAGGAAGAGGAGAAAGAGGTGTGGTACAAGACATGTTGGGAGGGAGAATGAAGAAGATGTATTTCAAAAGAGCAACACTGTTGCTGGGCAGACAACAAAGGAAATGAAAACAGAGGAGGCTGTGTAAACTAGTTATAACTGGTTCTTCAAAAGTTCAATGCAACTGATAATACATCTCTGAAGTCTAATTAAAGAAAAGAGAGCAGTGATATAAGATTGGAAATGAAAAGCCATATCTAGAGATACAGAGGGATTCAAATAATTTTAAGAATTTATTATATACCAACTCCACAACAATAAAATTGAGTATCTAGAAGAAATTGACAGCTTTAATCCTGGAAATGAAAACCTGAGTAACTAACTATAATTGGGGACAAGAGACAGATTACTAAAGATTTACCATTGAAAAGACTATCGGAATATATGACTCCACAGCTCAACTTTTTAATCTTCAAATAGTAGATAATATCAGTGTTAATTAATTTATTCTAACCCAAGGAAAAATGAAAGGTTCTCAATTTAGGGAGCCAACATAATACTGAGGCTGAATAAAGACTGCAAAAAGAGAACTCTGGGCCAATCTTATAAGTATAGGGGCAAAAGTACTAAGTAAAAGACTAAAAGAGAATCTAGCAATGTGTCAAAACATTACCACGTTGTAACTGAGCTGGCCATTCTAGGCTACAAAGTTCCAACCGGAAAATTCATCAACAAAATTGTAATCAGTAAAGCAAATGTGGAAAGCCATATGATCCTATTCATAGTTCCCAAAAGGCCCTTGATAAAAGTCAACAGGCATTCCATTAGAAGCTTTAAGGAAAACTACAATGGCATGAGTGGTATTGCTTATAATAAAATCTATCAAAATCAATACTGTAACCAACATCATTCCAATGAATAAAATCCCACAAGCATTTAAGTTAAAGAACCAGACAAGAATAGCCAACATTACCATCGTAGTTCAATGTTTCCACAGAGCAGTGGTTCTCAACCTTCCTATTGCCATGAATCTTTAATATATTTCCTCATGGTGTGGTGACCCTCAACCATAAAATTATTTTGTTGCTACTTCATAACTGTAATGTTGCTATTGAGCAGTGTCTCAGTCCTACGACCATCAGAAATATGTGTTTTTCTGGTGGTTGTGATCCGCAGGTTGAGAACCACTGCTAGAGATCTTTTTTTAAGATATAAGCAAATGTGATAACATAAGAAAATGAAATGACGGGTATAAACATTTGAGAAAAAGAGACAAAGTAATGAACAGTTATTTCTGCTCAGGATTTTAGTAAGATTTGTGGCTACTGTTACTATTACAGGTTAATCTACTCTTGGAGCTTAACAAGGAACACAAAAATGTAAAGTAAATGGGCACAAACATTTGGCAGTGTTTTCTTTCCTGATGACAAAATTATATTTTTAAAAACTGAATAAATTCAAGTTCCTTTTAAAATTTTGAATGAAGATGACAAATACGAAGAATTACATACAACATAAATAAGTCATTTTCTCTCTGCTATAACGTGTATTCATGTAGAAATTGAAATGAGAAAAAGGAGTCAATTGGTTTTAGTGACAAAAACTGATAAAATGTTGGAGGATCAATACAAAAGAAGCATACAGTACCATGTTTTTAAAAATTGTGTAAAAACAAAGTTTGACAAGATTTATAATGTTTAGGGTATAAGGCCATAGACAAGACACAAAATCTGAATATGCAATTTGTTGAAAGAACTTAATACCATATAAACTAATTCTTGCAAATGATACAAGTATAGTACTGTGGTCCTAATAGGTTTTTTGAGTATAATCAAACTTTGTGTTGAAGTATAGCATGCATACCAAAAATTATGAAAATCATAGTAAGTTCCTGTAACTTGACCTCTTATAAAGAAATAAAGTGTAACTGAGACTCTCAAGTCCCGTCCCTTTGCGTCACCCTCTGCCCCTGATCTGTCTCCATCGAGAGGTTTTCTCTTGATTTTTAATACTATAGACTCATTAGTCTTAGAGTTTTTATTTTGCATAAAATGTGCTTAAAACTTTATGTATAAGTGTGTGACTGTGGGGGGCAGCATTTCAATATCGTTTAGTATTAATAGAAGATAAAACAACAAATAGCTTAACAGGAAATTTAGGTATTTAAGTGGGTTGCAGGGGCTTTCTTATTAGAACAGGAAACAGAACCTCTAGGGGAAAAATAGGTATTTTACTTAAATACATTACAAGTAATGATAGGCAAGTTATCATTTTGGGTGGGTTGTGCAGATTTGTGTATTTCCTTCTGGAATTTGACAAGGAAAGTTCAATAGAAAAGTGGGCAATGGATACAAACTTGTGATCGTAGAAGAGTAAACCCCAGTGCTCAGCCAAGGGTTCAAATGATGTTTAAGCTCAGCAATCATTAGCAAACTGCAAATACAGTCTCCACTAAGGTACAGCTTTAAGGCCTTCAGCATAGAGCACATTACAATGAGAGAACGGCAGCTGCTGTTACAAGGGCTCTGGGTAAAGAGTACTATGTATTTTTGCTGCTGAAAATACATTCCACTTTTTAAAGCAATCTGGAAATTCAAACGTTTTAAAAAGCATATGCCTTTCAGCCCTAAAATCCATTTGCTGGTAGTAAAAGCATCAGCGTATGATGGGGGGGGTGGAGAAAGAGAGAGAAAGAGAGGGAGAGAGGGAGACAGAGAGAGAATATATTTATTTGGTCACAGAGGACTCATTAAAGGAGATATTCATACATATAGAAAGGGATAAACCATGAAAGAAAATCACCATGGATTATTATGTACCTAATTCAAGTAGAGAACGTAACAGGGACTGAGACGGGTTTGAAAGACACCCCCCACCTCTTTGTACACTTGAGATGTATTTGTGTGGGTGGAGATAGGACACTTGAATGTCACAGTGCACATGTGAAAGTCGGAGGACAACATTTATCTGTCTGTCCTTGCCTTTCCACCTTGTCTGAGACAGTGGCTCTGCTACTTTGTAAGCCAGACAAGCTAACCTGTGAGCTTCTGGGAGACTCATGTCCCATTAATAAGCCAGAGTCCGACTGAAGTCCACAAATTACAGAGCACACATTCCAATCTTCTTTTGTGTGTGTTGAATAACATCAAAGGACCCAATCCACACTGACACATATCAAATGTTCTTTGCTTTGGAGTGATAGAAATATTTCAGAATAGGGAAGAACTGGTTGGTTGTATAGCTTTTCAGTTGTAGAATGAGTTTTTGAACTCCTCACTTACAATGGCTAAGTTCATGTTCAGTGCTTCTCAACCTTCCTAATGTTGTGGCCCTCTAATACAGCTCCTCATGTTGCGGTGACCCCATTGCTATTTCATAACTCTGATTTTGCTACTTCTATGAATCATAATGTAAGTATCTGATATGCAGACTGCCTTAGGCAGCCTCTGTGAAAGGGTCTTCCACTCCAAAAGGGTCATGGCCTGTAGGATGAGAACCACTGTGTTAACCAGTGGTTAAACCAGACTGTTTGGATATCTTACTCTCAAGTCTTCCCTAAATGCTCCTGAAAGTCCATCCCATAATCTCCAGTGGTTTCTGTTCCTTCTCCCTTCCCTCCTGATTTCTCTGTGTACCTGTCCTCTTTATCCTCCATCTCAAAATCTCAGATGGCAGGTGCCGGAGATGGAATTCTCTATATTACAAGGAAAGAGGGAGGGGTGGGGACAACCTGCAACACCAGACACATTTTTTCTTTGAAAGGTGATGAGAACGGACCAGGAGAAGGCTAGCATTACTCATTATCAAATTTTGTCTCTGTGCATGTGAGCCCATGATAACTCCAGGAATAGCCACCTTCTGCAACCTGTTTCTTCTGAGTTTCTGTCTCCACTTGTCACACCAGATGTTCTTGGCACTTCTATAGGCAAAACCCTGTGGTGGGAAGTTCAAATGAAAGGTCACTTTTAAACGGGGTCAAGGTGCCTCTTAGTCTCTAGCCCAGCCATGTGTACTTTGGGGGAGGCTGGAGGGAAGAGTGCGCTGTGCTTGGCAGCTCTCGGGCTCAGAGAACAGGTGGCTTTGTTTGTTTTCACCATTTGATTTACAAAATTGTACCCTTTACTAAAACGGCCCCGAGGCCAAGCACAACAAGTGTAGGCACAATGAGATGACATTTAATTAAAGCAGAGATACAGCAGTAGGCACATGAGAGAGCAGCAGAGATGGCTGCCAAACTGCCGCTGCTATTCAGCAGCTTGACAACAGAAAGGACAGGGAAACAAAAGTGTCAGCTGCTCAGTCATGCCTGTTACCTCCAATGCCTGCAGTGCCGGAAATGGTCTGCACAGCCCCTACGTTGTGACCTGAGCCTCTGGCTGCTCTATTCCCTACCTTTTCAGAGACCATCCTGTGTCCTTCCCCTAAGTATAAGCTCCTGGGACTTGGAGGTGGTAGTTTGGAGAAGTTGTTTTGTGGTTGGGAACCCATTTACTAGTCTGACCAGCATCACAAAAATGTTCTGACAGTTATTGCAGTATAAAGGTTTTAGGTGTGTATGTGTGTTCTTATATATGCTGGTACACATGCACATATGTGAGTTCATTTATGAAGTCAACCACTGGTGTTACGCCTTGCAGTTCACCCCACTACAAGAGACAGGTCTCTCATTGGCCTGGAACTCACTGATTAGGCTAAGCTGGCTGACAAATCCTAAGGACCTGCTATCTCTATCTTCCCAACCTTGAGACTACACATGTGCATCACCATGCCTGGCTTTTTCACATGGGTTCTGGAGAACTGACTCAGGTCCTCCTGCTTGCATAGCAAGCACATTACTGACTAAGCTGTTTCCCCTGGCTCCTTTTAAAGTAGAACTGACTTGCATTCAAGTCCTGGCTTTACCACTCTCCTGCTAGTTAAACTTGTAGAAACCACACAAACTCTCTAGGCAGAGTTATAGCAGGAGAGCTTCTTTACAGGAACGCTCGAGAGAGATATAAATATGAGAAAGTCTTGTTCTCCTGCGACTGCCCCCACAGTGTGCTTCTGTCCAATTCCATGTCCCGCTGGACAGTTCTGACACACTACCCAGACACCATTCAACTGTCAGTGATCCTCTGTTTAGCAGTTACTATATGACTTTATGACTCAGATCTAATCATTTTCAAGACTCTATTCATTCCAACTCTTCCTCCTCCCCAACCACTACTGCCAGACAAAACACAGAATGCTTGGGGAACTTGGAACATTAGAGAAACAAATGTACTCAGGTACATCTCATGGAGTATTTTTACTTCTAGCTGCTGGATGTGCTCACCCTCCGTTCTTCACCTAGCACAGGCAACTGCCCTCACTTTAGAAACATGGTTCTAAATCTGTGCTGCTCATTTAACATGCTAGTACCTGGGTTGCAGGTCAGATCAATTAAATCAGGGTACCTGGCCACATGACTATCTGTTTAACGCTTCCCCGGTGACTCTACGTGCAAAGAAGGCTGAAGCTACTGCAGGGTGGTCTAGCCTTCTCTGGTTCTATTCCTTCTCCCAGCATGTTCTGCTTTGTAGTTGGGGGCAGGAGGAGAAGTGGGGAGAGATCTCACCTTACTTGATTGCCTGTTATAACGTAAACCTGTAATCCTCTCTGTTGCTCTCTATTTAACACAGAGTATTTGTTCCCAGTGTACAGCAGGCATTTGAACATGGGCTGCCCCAAGAAGCTCATTTGTTAGTCACTGCAGGGACCTGGGAGGATATTATTTTCTGCCTGGACCCTGGGTAAGAGACATCAGTACCAGTCTGCCCTCTCAGATGGCTCTCTGTTAGGAAGCAACATTCAATCTCCAACACCTGTGGCTG
Organism: Cricetomys ansorgei; assembly: GCA_026225945.1. Classification (NCBI taxonomy): domain Eukaryota; kingdom Metazoa; phylum Chordata; class Mammalia; order Rodentia; family Nesomyidae; genus Cricetomys; species Cricetomys ansorgei. The sequence continues at coordinate 35,789,351 of JAMJFZ010000199.1, forward strand.
AAGGTCCCCTCTTATACTGGGTAGCCATGGGTGGTATGTGGGAGTGGATAATGGCAGTAAAGAATATGCCATGTCACATTCTTCAGGGCCTGATGGGCTTCCAGGAGCTTCAAATTCTGACAGCCAGTTCTTGAAAGAAGGAATGCCTTCACTAAGGCCCTGTGTCTTTTTCTGTATGCAGAAGTCCTACCAAGTATATACAGTTGACCCAGAGACTTAGAAGCTTTCCTATGACAGACTATGTCTGTTCCCAGATTAGTAAAGCAGAGGCCACAGACTCTCTCTCCTAAGGAATAAACTTCATACACCCACCAAAGACATGAGCTGAACATGCAGAGTCCTCCCCGCTACTCCCAGTCCACATGGAAGAGATGGGTAGGAGATGGGGTGTGGACTATGGGTTTGGAATTGCAGGTCAGGAAGTTGTATGGAGGTTCAATAGCCTCCAGATACCATAGTTCTGGAAACTGTGAGAAGTGAGTGTTCAGCATCTCTCGTTCTCAGATGAGGACTCTGGTTCTCATTTAGAACATTTCTTTGGGCGTCCTTCATGGTTCACTCTTACTAGGTCACATTGGCTGAGAATTTGCATATTGGATCTTGAATGGCTATTTCATATGTTTACTCCTTTAATCCTCTATAAACAAGGCCGAGAGATAGGAATGACTTCTCCACTCTCCAATGAAGTAAATAGTGAAATAATTTGTTGAGGTCATATAGCTAATAAGAATCAGAGCTCAAATTTCACTCAAAGACCTGGCTTTGCCATTGTAATTTACAGTACTTGTACTTCCTCTCACTGTGATGTAATTTATGAGAGAATCTCATCTTAGTGTCTGGTTCACAGCAGGCACCAAACAAACATCAATTCTCTTCCCTGATGACTCTGAAACTGGAAATCTATTATTAAGTACAGTTTTCTGGTGTTAGATACAAGTTATTTGGAAACAATTTAAAGCCTCAACTTCATCATCTCTGTATATGAATATGTTGATTAATTTACTCTTTTAAAATTCTACTATGTGCAAGCACTGTGCTAAGTATTAAAGATTGAGGCTAAACTGTATCAGTATTTTGATATTAAATTAGCACAAACTAGGTGGCTTAAACTGGTAGGAACTTATTTATTTAGATTAAAGCGGGAGTGTCAGGGTCAACCTTCTTATGAAGGCCCTAGAGGATTTTGCATTCTTGTCTCTCCCAGCTTCTGGTGGACACAGGCACTTTCTGTCTGTGGCTGCATCCCACCAGGCTCTACTTCCATATTCAAACAGCCTTCTCCTGGTGTCTTCTCCTTTTCTATCTTTGCTACGGTTTCTTTGTCATCAGCTTGGGGCCACTCAAATAAGCGGAGATCCTAACTGCATCTACAAAGACCCTGTAGCAGTCCATTTTGTGTTGCTATAATGAAATATTGGAAACTGAGTAACTGTATAATGAGAGTTTCCAGGGCCTGAAATTGGTGATACCTTCTCAATGGCAGAGCACCAAAACTGTACAGAGCAATAAACAGCAAGAGAAATGGAGTGTGTTTGTATGCCTAGCCTGGTTTCTCTCCATTTCAAATATTCTATAAGCCTTATTATAAAAACTTGCAAATAAATAAAAATATCACACATCAAAATCAAGCAGATCCAAGTCTGTATAACTCAATAAACAAACAGCAAGAAAAAAAATGTTTGCATACCTAGCCTGATTTCTTCCCATCTTATGTAAAACCACTAACATTCAAGCATGGGGCCCTACCCTGGTGAATTTATCCAATCATAATTATCCTCCAAAGCCCTGTTGAAAGCACCAGTCAGATTGAGTTCCTACCTTCTTAATGCATCATAATGGAGATTGCACTTCAATCCACGAGCCCTTCGGGGCACACTCAAACCTTATCTACAAGCATTGCATAACTTTCCCAAATAAAGTTATATTCATAGATTATAAGCATTAGGACGGGAACATAGCCATTATATTCAGTAACTTAATATATCATTAACGCAGTACAAAATTATAGTATGATGTGATGAAAGACCGTGTGTTTGACTGTGTGTGTATGTGTGTGTGTTATATGTACATGTTTGTGTGGATGTGTACATGTGCACATGGAAATCAGAAAGTGACTTGCTTTTTGAAACCAACCAAGTGTTTTGCTTTCTTTTAAATTTACACTATAGTCATTCTTTTACTACTTTGACCATTAGTCTCTTACCTAAAATATAATCTGCAAATAATTTCTCCCACATCGTGGATTGCGTTTTTTACTTGGAATGCGCAAGCTTCTGAAACTTTGATGAGCAACAAGATATCAACTCTTTTTGTCTCTGCTTTTCTTGTCAAGTCTAAGAAATCATTCACGATTCAAATGTCCTGAAGCCTTTCCCAATGTTCTCTATTAAGAGAATTTTGGATCTTATCCTTTGGCCCTGGGTTCATCGTGAATTAATGTTACTACTTTGTGTAAGGTAGCCACCCAACTTCATTTTTTGCCTGCAGGAATTTAATTTTAGATTTTTTTTTATTTTAAATACATTTAGACTTAAGGAGAAATGCATGGCATTGGTCTTTACTTTTATTTTCCCCTAAATATTGCACAAACTTCAGTAGAGTCTGCTGCTTGGATTCCTTAACCTGAAAGGGAAACAAGATCTGATGAACTAGATCTGCATGGTGGTATGGGGTTGGAAAAAGATGATCTCTGTGCACTTTCATAGAGGTACAGTCAACAGGATGCCATGATTGACAGGATATGGGCTGGGAAGACAGAGCAAAAGCATGTTTGAATGATGAGGCAGATCAGATTTTAATTGTATAACACAGACAAGAGAATTAAAGCTGAGGGCCACAGCAAAATTTCTCAGAGACAAGTTATGTTTAGAAGAGAACTTGATTCTTATTTTCACCAAAGGCCGATAGTAATATGTGGTCTTGCTTTGAGGAAGAAGATGGGGCACTGGAAGGCTGAAGTGGTACGCGAAGGAAATAAGAATGCTTTCATTTGGCAGAGTAGCTAGAAAAGATGAGGGCGAGGGACCCAAGAAGATGGGAAAGATAATTGGAGCCAGAAGAAAGGACATGAGCATGGTATTGGGAGTCAGTGACAAGAGAGAGTGGCCAGGCTGCAGGCACCGGGCAGACACGGACAGCAGACTCACGCTTCATGCTGTTTCCATAGCTGTGGGTCATATGCAACTACCTCCATTATTTTCAATGTCTAGTAAACATATTCTGCCTTCTGTTATTGGTTCTTTGGAGAGGTAAAATAAAAAAGAAGATTTGTTTCCTTTACAGATCCAAGGTAGAGAGTAATAAAAAGTGAAATGCAAAAGAGAGGTCTTCTCTTTCCCAACTATTTCACAAAATCCTGTACTTGGCAGAACTGAACCCCTCTGAACCTGCGGTTATGGCTTGGGGGGTACGCAGTGCTCACGGCCTGTTTTCTCTATGTCAGAAATAGTCCCTGGTATTATGAGGTATACAAGCACCTCACTAAAATGGATGGCTTCTACACCTAAAGGAAGAGCTAAGAAGTGTGCATGGTATATTAGTTACTTTTCTATTGTTGTGAAGAAACATCATGAGCATTAGAAATCATTTCATCAAGGGCTTGCTTATAGCTTTTGAGAATGAGTGCATGACCATCACGGCAGAGAGCCTGGCAGCAGGCAGGCAGGGCTGTGGCACAGCAGAAAGATTACATGTTGAAACAACAAGCACAAGGAAGAGAGAGAGAGGAGAGAACTGGATAGAAGTGGAATGGTATGGGATTTTGACCAATCATTAAAATACACGAGCCCATGGAGGCCATTTTCATTCAAACCACCACACAGATACCAGATATAGCATGCAGCAAGCAGGGTTTGAGCCAGTTTTTCTAACATCAAAGTCAAAACCTAGTGTATCAATACTATGGTGCTGATGCTTATTATACAGATGAGAAATATTGAAACCAGTAAGAGAAAAAAAGGTGCATAATGATTCAGGTTTGACCTTCCCTCCTTGACTTAACCTCTGACGATAATGTATAAGCATTTTCCAATGTGAACTTCAATGCACACATGGAAGCAACATGAAGTCTGTGAGATCCACTCTTCAAGGGTTGAAGTCCTAGCTCTATCTTCTACTCTGGCCTCTGAGACTCACCATTGTGACAGATGCTTCATAGCATTTGCAGGAGCACTGAGTGACTGAATATTTATAAAATTCTTAGAACAGCTCCTGGCCAGTGGTTAGTGCTTGTTACAAAAAAAAAATAAATAAAAGCAATAAGTTTCTGGGGTCCCTACAGGTCTCTAAGATTTTATTCTTCTTCCTGTAACATACCTGCCTTCTTCATTTTCAGACTCAGGAGGGAAAATGCCCACAGAAACCAGAATGTAATCAGTTGACTGTATCTAACCTCTACAAAATAGATGCATCTTTGGGGATCAAGATTAAATAATTGGCTTACATGAATCAGACTTCGGGGTCACTCTTTTTTTTTCTCCATGAGTAGGTTGCTGTATCTGAAACATTTAAAAGTCAGTGACTTACAAAATAGTTTATTGCTCGTAGAGTAAAAAGAATGAACACCCCTATAAAATGGTAGCTACGATGAGAGAGAGGTGCTGGCTGGACAGCATCCCTCAAGTTATCCCAGGTAATCACATCACAAGTAATAGCTCTACTATAAATCCTTAGAGTTTTTTTCTGAGCTTGAGATACTGATAATGATTTAGATGGTATATTTTGTCGGGTACTGTATAGTTTAGAATAATGATAAATTGAGAATGACTTGAATACCTAACTATCCATGGGACTAGTTAATTCATCGTGGCAAAGCTGCACGGTAGAACTGTTCAGCCACTAAGATTTAAATTTCCAGAGAAAGATCAGTGATAATTCAATATATTTAGAACAAGGGCGAGTGGAAACAGCAAGAGGCAAAACAAAATCAATTATATGATCTCAACTTTGTGGAAAATACACATACGGAGAAAGCAGCCTGGAAGAATGTATATCGTAAGTGTGCCCGTTGTTGCCTCAGGGAGGTGAGCTATTGACTGAGTTCCATTTTCTTCTTTATGTTTTCTAAGTATTCCACAATCCAGATGCTCCCCCAACGCCATATTTACTCCACTACACATCCCGAGAAGGACTGCACACGACTGCAGCGTGGTCCCAAGCTGCCTTGAACTCCTTCCATCCTACATCCTGCTTTTCACACTCCTTTCCTGTTCGAGTCTCTTTCCTCCTCCACCTATCAATTTTGCTTTGTGCTTAAGAAGTGAGCGATGGCTTATAAATAAAAGAACATTAATTAGTACTAAATCCTAATTGCTTCAGACACATGCTTTTATAGCCTCAAAAAATTTGCAATCTTGTTTATTGGTACTCAAGGATTGTGTCTTTTTCTTTCCTCTACATCTGTTGGAGAATAATCTAAGCCCATTTCTCACCATAGGAACTGAAGTATTATAGATTTCTTTCCTCTAGGACAGGAGTCCAAGAAACGCATAGCACATAAGTTATGGAAGAACACAGCACATTGAGTGGCCTAAGATATGGGGCAAATGGCATAAAATGCAGGGTGACTCCTTTCTAATTAGTCCCAGAGGCCATGACCAGGGCCTTGTGAAAGAAGAGCTGGCTTTCAAGAGGCAGAGAAGCCCATGAGTGCTGATCCTGATAGGAAGGCATTCTTTCCACTGCTCATCATTAGCAGGCAGGCAGACTCGCCATGAGAGGGGCACCGGCAGCCTGAACCCTGCAGCAGACTCCTGCTGCCTAATGAGAGACATGATTCAAGCAGGGCTCTTCATAAAAAGGATCATGGGGACACTTAGGGGCCTTTCTAAAATCAGAAATGCAGGCTCACACCTGCTTGCATCTGAGTCCTAGCTAGGCTTTCCTTCTTTTTTTCTTTTTCTTTCTTCTCTCTCTCTCTCTCTCTCTCTCTCTCTTTCTCTCTCTCTCTCTCCCCCCTCTGTGTGTGTGTGTGTGTGTGTGTGTATGTGTGTGTGTGTGTATATGTGTGTGTGTGTGTATGTGTGTGTGGTAAAACAATATCATAAGTAATGTCTAAGTGGTGCACTGAAGTTTTTTTGCAAGCATTAAGCAATATCTGCAACATCTCTTATAAAATGGCCAAAGAAATGGGATGAAAGATGAACCTCAGTGCCTCTGTACTGCACCCAGAGGGCTGCCTCTTGGTTAAGGTTCTGTCTCCTGGAGGCTCTGGCCTCTTGATCACCAGCTCTTTTGCTCATGTGGCCAGGAATGACAAGGACTGTACTACCTCCAGCCCACATTTGTTGTGGTTAGCTGCCATCCTAGGTTGGGAGCCCACTCACTAGGTTGGGCATAAAATGGCCCTCCAGTATGTTTCTTTAGCACCCTGCTCCTGCACCTCACAGCACTTCTCAAGCAGGATAATCAAGCTGTGACTGGCTTCCAACTAAACTGCAGTCTGTGGGAGGCCAGGCTTGCTCTACCATGCGTTTACACTCAGTAGAGTCAAGCCATGTTCTCAGTGAGAAAAAGAAGGGGTCCTGTACTCCACTCCACTGGGGATGGGATAGAGACCTGCTCTCTGTACTTACAGAACTTACCTTCAAGCTTGGAAGACAGATGCAAATCTGTCCTGTGGGTTCTGTATAAACGTCGTCAAGCATTTACTACAATGCCAAGCAAATGCAGCTAACACAGCAGTGAATCTTCTTTCCTCCAAGTATGCTTCTAGATACACTGTGATTACATGCAATAGAGAGGTGTGTGGTGCCACAGGACTGTGGGAGGGATTGGAATGGTTTGGATGGTGCACTGAGATGCTATTTCAGCCTGGGATCAGGAGAGAGGTGGGGGAAGGGAGGGAGAGAGGGAGGGAGAAAAAGGAAGGAGAGAGGGAGGGTAAAGAGAGAGACAGAGAGAGATAGAGATGATAGATAGAGAGAGATTAGTTCTATATCTTAATCCAGATAGAAAGGTAGATCTAGAAGCAAATGGAGGCATAGGTACATACAAAGGTCTATATCCTGGGCTCTGAAGTCACTTAGGCAAGAAGGAAGGGAAGCAGCTTGCTGGAAGACTGTAGAGCAGGACCCTTCTGATACAGCCAGTGCTAGGGAATAGTGTGCCGGAGGCCCCTCCCCGGCTGGCTCAGAGAGCAGTGGGATATGGAGGGAGATGGGCAGCTGATGGGCTGCAGGATGACTGGGAAGTCGTGCTTAAACCTTGTAGGAGGCTGGCTTCCTTGTGCAGCTGCCATACCAGGTGACGGTGGCCTCTTCTTCAAGCAGCCACACATCTGCCTATCTTAACATCTATCTCCAACTTGCTATTTGCCCTCTTACTCTGCCTTGGGGGCCACTGCCCTGCCTAACCCTTCTGTCTTCTAGATTGTTTCTCTATGCAGCTCTTCTCTCACGCAGAGTGTGCTGTCTTCCAGAATCCTTTTGCCACATACTCTGCACTGCAGTGACGCCAGGGAGCTGTGATCTATTATAAAGATATTGTAAAAACACGAAGAGAGGGTCGTCCACACTCATTAGGCAGTTAACAACTTCTCACTTTGTGGTAAAATGTTCTGGTGGCGCCTGCCTGTAACTCCAGCATGCGGAAGGCTGAGACTGGAGGACCGTGAGCTGAAGTCCGGCCTAGGCTATGCAGAGAGACCACAAAAAGAAAACAAAGCAGAAGTAACGTAAGCCAACCATCACATAGTCTCTCCCATGTGGAATCTAGGACCACGAGAGAGGAGAAAAGGATCTTAAGTTAGGGAGAGAAAATAATGCAGAACATATGACCTGAGGCAGAAAGTGGAGCTATTTGGGTAAAGAAAGGGGATCCCCTTTCAGTAGGAAGGAAGTAGGGGGGAGGGCAGTATGGAAGAATAAGAATGAAGTATAATCGCATGTATGTGTGAAAAGGCCATAATAAGAGCCACAAGCTTGTGTGCTAACTTTAAAAATTAAGTTAAAATTTAATTTTTAAGACCATCATGAGGGGGCACCTGTACTCTCAGCACTTGGGAGGCTGGGGCCGGAGAACTGGATGGGTCTGAGGCCAATCGATGCTGCAAAATGAGACCTTGTATCAAACCTACCTCTTAACTCCCCAGCTAAAGGTTCTCTCTTTTCTCCTGAAGAAAAGCTGAGACACTTTTTTGGACGATCACATGA